>JAVSBV010074140.1:0-10177 GCA_033117975.1 Parotocinclus spilosoma
ACACTTCCAGTACATTACACTTAGTACAATCAACCCAAATCCAAACTTCATACACATGCAGTGCATTAAGAAAAAAAAGCCTGCAATCAATGTATTACTTATTGTTTTTTAGTAAAACGAATGTATACATCCCATTTAGTGTAGCATTGTGGTAATAAAGCTAGAACACTGAAAAGGACATACATTTGCCTTATTGTTTTCACTGTGTTTTTTGTGTACACATTTCCAATAAAGACATAATATAGTAATTATAACAATAATACATAGATCTGCATTTCCTGATGGAACTAAAACAGTGTTTAAAATGTGTCAGGGAGAAAATGTGGGTTTGTGTACCATTACTTCTGGCCTCCTGTGGGTTTTTTTGTCTGACTATACACATTGCTCACAAAAATACACATTTTAATATTTGTGTGAAAAGTACCTGTGGGTTTTAAGGGGTTTTTTTTTTTGCCCCATCCTGAGCAGAATCACTAAATATAGAGGATTTTCTAATATTGAGTCTTAAACCAATATTTGTATTTTCCTGGGCAATACTATTGCACAGTAAACATCAAACATTACTAAACATTATTAAAATTAACACAGAGAGCTTCATAGATTATCAGTGCATTAAGAAAAAAGACTGTATTATTAATATATTGATTGCATTTCTACATTTACAAAATAAAGTAAACTATTGAATAATTGTCTTTGGGAATAGACTGTAAATTCTACTAATAATAAAGCTAGAACAGTGAAAATGTAGTGTCTACCGCCACTAAAAAACAAAAACTGTATTTTCTACCACAGCATAGGCATTTGTATTTTTCTATATAATACTGCTGCACAGTGTACACTTCCAGTACATTACACTTAGTACAATCAACCCAAATCCAAACTTCATACACATGCAGTGCATTAAGAAAAAAAGCCTGCAATCAATTTATTACTTTTAATACTTATTTTTTAGTAAAAGGAATGTATACATCCCATTTAGTGTAGCATTGTGGTAATAAAGCTAGAACACTGAAAAGGACATACATTTGCCTGCAGAAGCCTTATTGTTTTCACAGTGTTTTTTGTGTACACATTTCCAACAAAGACATAATAATATGCTAAATATATAACAAAACAAATATTATTTTTATATTATGGATTATTTTGAAGTAAATGTGTCCAAGTTTGAAAATTCTGAAATGTAAGAACTTTTTTGCATTGTAAATGGCTTAATTGTGTGTGTGACTGGCAATGATGGTCATGTACTGGCTAGCTTTCTTTCCATTTAGGCTTGAACTTCGCTAGAAGTGTAATTGCAAACATATTTGGTACAGTTTTGGCAGAGGAAGAAGATCTTTAAAAAGTATGAAACACAATATGACAACTTGCCTCACAGCTCCAGAGAACAGAAACAAATCTAACAATCAGATTCTAAATGAAAAAACATTATCCTATCATGCTTGGACAAAAAGTACCAAAACTAAAACATGCTGACCAGTGACAGATTTAAAGGCAAAGCTTGGGAGAAAGAGATATTTTTTCATTAATACTTAATATATACTGATAATAATAATAATACTATACTTGCTTCAGTCATTTAAGTGACTTTATTTTAAGTAAATATACCAAGAACCACAGATAAACCTTTTCAGTAATTATGTAGAAGTAATAACTAAGGCTAAGGCACTTATAGAAAGTACGTGAGAACAGAGTATAGCAGTGAATGTTGTAGAGCAGCATTGTGCAGAGTGGATAGACAGGCAGGTAAATAATCAGAGTGCTGAGTTTAATGTGGTGTGTGTAAGGGATCTACCCAGTTCAGCTTGTATAAAAGCATGCTGTGCTCTGGTTTACACACAAACAATCTCACGGTTAACTCACAGTTAGCAAGATCAAGTCAGCTCATCAAGATGTCCTCTGGTAAGGGATTTGATGCTCGAGCCAATAAGGGCAGTGACCAGTCAGGTAAGACATTTCAAAATATCAGAATGTGCTTAATTAGAATTGCAATATTAATATGCTATTTACTATAATACAAACCTAACACTACTACCTGTAAATTCTACAGCATAATGCAACGTTTTTCTTTCAGCTGGTGATGGCAAAAGCGGGGCAAGGCTGGGAGGAGGCCAACAGAATGAAAAGAAACCAAGTGATTTTTTTTTTTTATATATATATAGCTATTTTATATAATCACCCTATTTTTGTGAGCAGTGCAAATCGTAAATTTTACAAATATCTGTTACCAAAGTTATATTTTGTTAAGAAATATATTTTCCAACAGAAAAACAAGTAAAAACAGCTTGTGTGTGATATAATACATGAGTGATTTAAATAAGGCTCTATTTTGTGCAGGTTTTGATGCCAGGGGGAGTGGTGGCAATAAAGGTGGCGCAAACCCAGCAGCAGGCAGTGGAGCAGACAAAGCACCCAAACCTGGGAACAGACTGGGACGCTGAATTTTTCTAAATGTTTCAGAGTTTTAGTCCATCTTTTGGCATCACTTCTGTCCTTCTTTTGTACACAAAGCAACGCAGCAGCTCGTGTGTATGTTCTATAATTTGCAAAAAAATCTCTTACTTTCAGTTAAACACTTCCACTGTGTTCAAATCAGATTTCCATCCTTGGTGTTTGTGGTCAAGCTGTTTGTAAAGTTAAAAACTTTTGTTATGATCAACTGTTATTAACATACCCTGTCCACACCTTCCCATAAGTAACAAAGAAATAAATTGCTGAAAGGTGAATTAAACCTGATATCAATCAGTTCTTTGTGTGCTTATATGCTTTGCATGGACAGTCAGAAAGCCTTAAGATGACAGAATTCATAGTTAAGATAGAAGAAACTGCCAAGCTGATACAAAACAATAACAATATGTTTAAGTTCCTGTACCTTGCTTAGCAGACAAGTGGTTTCTGTGCATAATGTAAACCTTTAATTAAAAGTTTGGGTGTGTTTTTAAAGCGGAGTTCTTTTAACAGGACATACTTGGGTTTTGCAGGGACAGGGAAAGCTAGGGTTTCCTGTTTATCAGGTTACTTAAATCTTGCTGTATTAAATACACTTAAAAAGTAAAATGTAATATATACCAATAATACATAGATCTGCATTTCCTTATGGAACTAAAACAGTGTTTAAAATGTGTCAGGGAGAAAATGTGGGTTTGTGTACCATTACTTCTGGCCACCTGTGGGTTTTTTTTTGTCTGACTATACACATTGCTCACAAAAATATACATTTCAATATTTGTGTGAGAAGTACATGTGGGTTTAAGGTTTTTTTTGCCCCATCCTGAGCAGAATCACTAAATATAGAGGATTTTCTGATATTGAGTATTGAATACTTTTTCCTGGGCAATACTGTTGCACAGTGAACATCAAACATTACTAAACATTATTAAAATTTACACATATAGAGAGCTTCATAGATTATCAGTGCATTAAGAAAAAAAGCCTGTATTCTTAATATATTGATTGCATTTATACATTTACAAAATAAAGTAAACTATTGAATAATTGTCTTTGGAAATATACTGTAAATTCTACTAATAATAAAGCTGGAACAGTGAAACTGTAGTGTCTACTGTCACTAAAACAACCTAGATGAACTCGGTTACCCTCTTTGTAATCTTTGTGGCCATGACACAAGAAAATTGTTCTCTATTCTTTTGAAAGTTGCAGGTACAGCTGGTACTGCATGCAACACAACCTGAGAAAACACTAGGATTCCAAACATTACTCGTGGCTGTTAGAGTGCTTTCATTAACCATTTTTAAAAAGAATTTGTACTGCAGCCTGTTTAGCCGTATTTTGTCTCTCCATTTAGAACACCTGCGTAAATGCTGCCATAAAACAATTTTAAAATGCCTTGATTGGCCCCAATACTACTGAAACCCCAAAACCCATGAAAGCCCAAAGCACAGTCAGTGTCCTTTATGAATCTCAGATAGTCCATCTACTCTATTTTGTAGCCTTATAAGCAAAACTCTTGTTATGGGCTACAAAATAGAGTAGCTGAACTATCTGAGATTCACAAAGCCTGGTCAGGACATGCCTTTTTATTACTCCATGAGTTAAAAACAAAGGAAAATGCTGCAGAAATACTCAGACATGCATCACATGGGCTCTTATCAGTAAAAAATGTTTCTTTTTCCCTACTGAAGCCATTTGCTTTCACATGAATGTATTATTAAGTATAATAAATTACATGGACTTATAAATCAGTTTTCTTACAAATTCCAAATGATACTGACTGACTGTATATTTTAAAGACGAAAACATATAAAACAACTAACACAATAACAATGTGTTACATTAAAGGTCAAACAAAGCAAAGTGTTTTAACTCCTTTATTCTCAACAAAAAGGCGATAGACATTTCCAAAGCAAATGTCCAGCTGATGTAAATGTGTGTAGTGTATTTGTTCCCAGATGACACTCTCACGTATACACACACAGACGTCTCAAAACTAGCCATTCTGACTTAGCAAGCCCTCGGTGGAAGGTGTTGGATGGATGTGAACGATGAGGTATGTACTGGGTGCAGATTCCTCAGAGAATTAAACTCGGAGGTCTAAGGCATCATTAGTATTAGTGTGGGGTTTTCAAGACTGTGGCAATTAGGCCTCAACTCAGGCCAACAAACTATTGATAAATGACGTAATGCTGTTTCATGTGCCGATATAGAACAACAATACTGCACATCTCATTCAGAGAAAATACTGCAAACACATATGGTGATAACCTCTATGAAATTAACAGAGCAGTGTGACGGAGAGGGACAGGGTAACGTTAGAACTACAGCGCTACCAGTCCTAGTGATTGTAATAGAGCACAGAAGAATATGAATTAAAGGTTGCTACAGAACAAATATAGATCAACTGCACCAGGCGAGAGTAATATGAGCGTGGGGTAAGAATCAAGTTTGGAGACGGTAAAGGGTTTACCATTTCATGTAAACTCTTGCTATATGAAAATACTGAGGCATAGGCTCAGGCATAGGCTGGGTATAAGGCTGGTATTAAGAGAATGGATAGATTAGTATTAGGAACAATGAGGGATTTATGTGAAGGTCAGACCAGCCTCATTGTAGACCTTGAAGACTTTCTCAATGGCATTCACATAAGCAGCTGTCCTAAGATCCAGGCCCAGGTTGTACTTGTTGGCTGTACGCATTATTTGCTGCAAATAGAGAAACAGAAATGTGTTTTTAAATTTTTTTTACCCAGTATCCACATTTGATCCACAGTTACCAGTATGGGAGGGTTGGACTTCCTTCTAAACAGGTCTCAGTATCTAGTCTAACTGCTAATGGCACAGAGAGTTAAAGGGAAAATGTGCACGGAACAAACCTACGTATATCAGAGTTATAAAAATAGCTTGGGAACAATTTCAACATTAATTCTGACATGGGTATCCTAAAATATGATTTTCTGTTTGTGTGACTTGGAGTCCAGTGTGTTAATATACACTCTATAAGTCCTTTATTGGGAAAACAATATTAGTAGTGGGTAGGACGTCCCTTCGTGCTGCCTGGTGTCATTCTGCATGCTGCATTTTCATGCTTGAAATAGCCAACAGAAGATGGGCCGGATGTGTCCATGAAGCCATGGACCACAAAAATACTCAAATAGGCTGTGGCTTTCAAGCGACGACTACTTGGTATTATTGGGGCCCAAAACTCACCAAGAAAACCATTTCCCACACAACTACCAGCCTGGACACAAGGCAGGTTACGATCATGGATCCATGTTGTTGGCTCCACATGATGTGGCCCCTAATTAACAAAGTGTTTCTGTCTCACTGGCTGTTCGCATGCTTACTGCACACTTTGAAGTAAACTCCAGACAATTGTGACTAAAAAAATAAATAATATATAGCGTTATGGCCATGAGTCTGAATACTTTGCTTTCTTCCTCTTCATAAACGCATGATAAGGTTTAGGTTAGAACAAAATGCAAAATACAAAATACTAATAAATTCTGAAAATCTGAGTTTTTTCAGATTTACTGTTCAGCGTACTGTTGTAAATTACAATTCTGATTTTGTATAGCAAAAACGTTTATTTAAATTCAGACACTTGCATGATAAGCATGGTTTTATATAATGGGCAAAAGTAAACCCACCCAAATTAAGGATTAAGGGTTAGTCATTGTTGCAGAATGCAAGCGTGCTAATTTAGAGCCGATTCCTCACTGATAACTCATACAGGCCTAAAGGGAAGGCAGTGGCTTGCCCACAGTCATTATCTTTTACTGTGCACCTCCTATAACTCAGGACATCCTGATACTTTCAGAAGATAATCAAATAAACAAATATTTCATGTGAATTCACCAATCTGCAGAGAGTGACAATATTAAAAAGAATAATAAAAGCCGCTAAATTATATTTTTGTGGACCCTTGGAATGCATTTTAACAATTTTTTATTTGGGAAAAATAGAATTTGTATCTGCATTTTAACTATTTTACAAAAACTTTACAGTGCCCTAACAACAGGACTGCACACAAGACAAGTGCAGCATAGTGACTCCAAGTGTAATCTAGGCTGTTTGCTTTCCTATAGTGCTACTTTATTAAATTGCTTTTTTTTAAATCGTGAAAAACCTAAAACAGTACAAGCTGCGTCACCTGCAATGACATTTCAATTTCACAAATTGCATACATGTGTAATTACTAGCTTGTGGTACACTTGATGGACTATGATTTTACGGACACTGCAGTCTATAGAAAATGATATGAAAGGATTCACTTTGGTTCATATTTCAGCCACACACACTGTAGGTTCAAAAACACTAGTATGCCATCCATACTGAACATGGTTAGCCAGTCAAAGTTTACTGTATTTCTGCAGTACATCGTGTTTAAAGACAATTCCTGTTTCTGAAAGACCTCCCATAATTATGTTGACTCTTGACGAACATCACTTATTAGCTGCACTAAACACTGACACTAAAAAAAGTGTTTCATGTAAGTGTTTCATGTAAACTGATCTTTAATTTAGTCCCTAAAATCCAATGCAGAACGACTTACCCTTGCAGACCTCTCCATTGTGTAAGCAAGGCCAGAGTGCACAATATCCTTCTCAGAAGCACCCTAAACATCACAGAAAACATGCATTAGATCAGCTCATTAACAATGCAGAACAACATGCATTAACCAATCCTGCTACTTATTCATTATGGAACTGAATAAATTACAGCTTAATAGACAGGCAAGTTACACATGCTTCTGGTTTTTGGGTTTCTCACTCCTGTTTTTTTCCTCACTGTTATTTTTTATTTTAATTTTTTATTGCCACCACTCCCTCACAGGAAAAAAAGTTATGGGTTTGATCCTAGGTGGAGCAGCCTGGCTTGTATGTGTCCTCCTCGAGTCCATGTGGGTTTTCTCCAGGTTCTCCGGTTTCCTCCCACAGTTAAAACATGGTGTGTTAGGTTTATTGGAGTTTCTCAAAGTGCCCTTCGTGTGTGAGTGTATGCACCCTATGATGGATTGGCGCCCTGTCTAGGATTGTTCCTGCCTTGTGCCGTGTATCGCTAGCTAGGTACCGGCACTCCCGTCACCCTGACCAATGATTCATCGGATAAGACAATACAATAATGAATTAATAATTGTTTTAGATGTTTAGATGCTGCCTGGTGCTTGTTTTGTCAGTGGTATGAGCATGGTCACACTTCGGCTTGGTGCCTTGTGAACATGCAGAGTAAAATGATGTGCAATCAAAAGGACTGACTAATTACTCACAATAACTGTCATTTTTCATAGCTCATAAATGTTTTGAGGAATTAAAAATACTTTTTTTTTTCATGCAAACACATTTGAGGGAACGGAGTGAAATTATGAGGACTACTCCCATTCATCAGTGCTACAGCACCTCCAACCCTGACCATGAACAAAACATGAAAAACAGAAAGATAAGATGGATTTATGCAACCTAGTGAACTAGACTATTTTAACTTGCTAAATTAGAACTGATACTCACAGCCACTCTGGCTTGGAACTCGGCTGTAGGAACGACCGGGATTGGCCCACCTTGCTTTCCAAACTTCCTCTCAAGACTCTCCTGTACAGACACTGGAAGAACAAGGATTAGAGAAGTGCGGAGTGGATACACTATTTCCTAACAGGGATCTAAACAAGCATAATTAAAATGAGGTTCACGAGCCCCAAAAGTATTTGGTCTAAAAGTATGTTGTATAGGAAATACTTAAAAGAGAAAAAAAATATGATCCAGCATCTCTCATGCATTGTTATATGTAAGGTATGTGAGCTAATGTGAATGCTGGTGCATTTGCACTTAACATTGGGAGGGTTTTTGGACTTTTGTGCTGAGATGATGAAGGGATAAACGCAAGTGCAAGATTCAGTCAGTGTTTAAGCGCTTTTACAATTTAAGTGGATATCTATCACTTCAGTTGTCAGTAAGGTAGGGTTTAGCAGAGCGTAAAGGCATTACTGTATAATACTTGTTTTATTCTTAATTCAACTATTTCTTAGAAACAACTTCATGCGAGTTTTATTGTGAAGAGCATCATTCGTGATGCTGGATTTGAGAAAGCTTGGTTATGATCATTTTTTCCACTGTTTTCTGCAAAGGTCTTCACATTTAGATAATTTGTTAACATTGTAGACCTTTCTTGTCCATTTGAAATGATATCAATAACACAAAAAGCTACACATACAGGAAAAAAAAAATAGACCACTGCCATACAAATCAGTTTCTTTCATTTTACTCTTAGCAGGAATTTTTTTTACATTTTGGTTTTATTCTAGAAATAAGTAATGAATTCCAAATAAAAAGAATAGTCTCAGTTCGCTGTAAATGGCAACTGGTCAAAATAATGCACTTGAACGAACTTGAAAATGCTAACGTTTGAACTTGGCAACGTCCAGAAGTCAATATTTCAATCCTAGCTTTCATGCCTCTTGCTCAATATATAAGATGTGGTTCAGGTGATCACCTAATTAGGTTCATAAATGGTGGGTGTGGGAATTCCTCAGATAATGTGATGGAATTTCTGCTATACATCTTATCAGAGGTATATGTATTTATGTAATAAATAACCGTTTCTCTGTGCGTAGAAGGATATGCACACTGTCTCACTGACAACTCTGAACAATCTTTGCAAGTCGGTGTGTTAAAAAAAATGTTTCATAAATCTGAAACGTCCATAAGAACAAGAATATTGTCTTGACAAAGAATTGCTTAAAAATTTTAATCTAGATCATTAGCTCCGTTGGATATTTACTATTAGTCTTGTAGTCATGGATAAAGGTTGTTCTAATAGGATTTTCCCCAGACTAAACCACCTAATCAGAATTAATCCTGGTTAAGCTACAAAACTAACAAAGACACTGAATTGGAACAGGAGCTGTGCTCCCTCTGCTGGCTTCTTTGTTTTGGCTTTAAGGGAACAAAGGTAGTACACTACATCACACAAAGGCATGCGGACTCACTCAGCAGATGATAGTTGGAGTCTCTCTCATACTTGAATGTCAGACGACCATAACTGACATGATTCAGATTCTTCAGCCACTCAAAGTAGGACACAGTCACACCGCCAGCATTCAGGTACATGTCCTACAGAGAGGGACAGAGGGAAATCGTTCAGTACAGATGAAGTGAAGAACAGTTCATCAGGGTTGTTTCTCTCACATGTTATCACTCTGCCTCTTGGCACCATTTATTTATTACTCAAGTCATGAAAATAATAGGTATAAAAGCATGATTACAAGTGCACTCCTCAAACACACTTACACTGGGGCAATTTAGAAAGAGCAATAAAACCCAATAATCTTTAGAATGTGGGAATAAGAGTCCCAGACAAAACCAACATGGACACGGGGAGAATATGCAAACTCCACAAAGATGAAGTCCAGGGATGAAATGGAAATAGGGATATTTGGAGCTGCGACCACTCATGGCATTTTTTGACACTTGATTCTCTCACCCTGGGCCGATTTTTTGCCATTTTGACCCAGGAGTTTATATATATTATTTTTATTTGGGTGCACAACTTATTTAAATCCTTTGAGGTGTGATGGGAAATTGGCTGTCTAATGTTAGCAAAAGCAAACTCAGCAGTACAGCCATCTAACATAAATAGAACAAAATAGGGGTGTGTGATTAGGCTTGGGCGGTATGACGGTATTTCGGTATACCACAGTATTTAAATACGGTGACGGTATTGTAAAATGGTGA
>JAVSBV010074151.1:0-10177 GCA_033117975.1 Parotocinclus spilosoma
TTTTTGATTGACAGCGAAATGAGCGAATCAGCGATCTTTTGGTGTAAACATCCGTGGGAGAGTTTAATTTTAATTTTAAAAATTTTCATTCTGTTCCGAGTTGAGAGGACACTAGTCAAGGACCTGAAAAAAACACCTTGTTGGTACGACAGGGTCACAGATCATTTTATTGAAAAGGAACGGAGGGTAGAATTTACGTATAAATAAAGACATTTTATGATGTAGGCCGAAATTAAGCTTCCCCTCATTCAAAGACCAGCATCCACCACTGATATATATATATATATATATATATATATATATATACAGGACTGTGGTAGCCTAGCGGACTATGGACCAGAAGGTCCAGGGTTCGAATCCCACATCTGCCACAGTTGGGTCCCTGAGCAAGGCCCTTAAAACACAATTGCTTGTATTGTAAGACTGTATTAATTGTAAGTCGCTCTGGATAAGGGCGTCTGTTAAATGATGTAAAAAAAAATTCGGGACTGTGGTAGCCTAGCGGTTAAGATACTGGACTCTGAACCAGAAGGTACAGTGTTCAAATCCCACCTCTGCCAAGCTGCCACAGTTGGGACCTTGAGCAAGGCCCTTAAACCACTATTGCTTGGGTTGTAAGTCGCTCTGGATAAAATGCCGTAAATGTAAATATATATATATATATGTATATAGTACTGTGCAAAAGTCTTAGGCCACCATTAGATTTGTTGTGTTAGCCATCTTATAATGACAGTACATAACATACGGTCACCGTGATCTTCACCATCTTTTATGATCTTTATTCTAATCTTTAAGAGAGTTAGAACATTTTAGCCTGCTGAAAAAATCATCCCTGTGCTGCCACCCTTCCCAAAAGGCAATTCCTCATCAAGCTTTTTTAGGCTAAAGCAGGGTTGACCTGGCATCCCAATGAGCCTGCCTAAGTGTGACACTAAATACACTGCTCACAAAATGGGGGGATACAATTTCAAAATGAAATATCCCATAATAAAATATCCCCTATTTTTGTGAGCAGTGAACTTGCCACTGTAGCTTATAGAAACCTGGTTGTTTCTGTTTTTTAATATTGCATATAAAATGTCCAGTGTTTGCTGGTTGTAGTCTTAAAAAACAGGCACAGTTATATGTGGTCAATATACCATGCTAAAACAGTGCTAGATGTAATCTTACAGTGGCCTAAGACTTTTGCACAGTACTTATATATATATATATATATATAAGAAAAAAAAAAAAATATATATATATATATATATATATATATATAAATACACACTATTATTTTGTATGCTATAGTATTCTATTATAATTAAAAGCATACTTTCTTTACAAATGTTCTTTGTACCTAGGGACGTTCGGTCCCTTTTTTTAATTTATTTTTATTTAGTTTTAAAATATTTTTATTAATTAAAAAAAATTTAACACCAGATAGAACAAACAACTATATAACAACAACAACAGTAAGACAAATAATTCAAAGAAAAAACTCACAGAAACCCACACATATATCTATGTATAAACCCAAGTAAATGATGTATGTATATAAAATAAAAGAAAACAAAAAATATAAAAATAGATTAAAAAAAATAAAATGTATTACAAATTTACATAAAGGGTTAAGAAGTGAGGTGACTTGAGTCCCCCGAAGGTAATCGTGGTAAAGATTTGAAGAATGATATAAAGGGAGACCTTCAGAACCTCCGGTTCCTTTTTGAGCCTGGTTCCTCCCCGAAGTTCTTCCCTTACAACGTTTGGGGAGTTTTTCCTTGCCACTGTCAATATATTGTACCCATAGACAATAAGGCCCAGAAATATTTGCCCAGTGACATAACGTTTGGCATTTTAACTGTTTACCAAAACATATATAAGTGCAGATTAGATAAATGAAAGAGCTTAAAGTGCTTAAACTCTCAGCTTCAATGCGAGGTTATGCACGTCTTAATTGGAGGAGGGGTTTAGGAATTACAGCTCTTTAATATGTAGCTGACATTTTTCCAAGGGACCAAAGCTAATTAAGCTGTTATCTCAGTGAGATATTTCATGATTTGCATGAACTATTCCTTTATTAAGACCAGCAAACAAGCCAGAACTGAAGACAGCTGCATTCAGTGTACTTATATATATGTATATATACATATTTATGAATGGAAGGAGCACTGATTCCTGATTTAGAGGCTAAAAGTATTTAATTGTGAATTTAATCCCATTCCGAAGTTGCTATCGGTGGCTACTGTGGTTTAACACGCATGACTTTTGCAACAAAGCTGCAGAGAAACCACTCTCATAAACGTCTATTTCATCCATGTATTTGTTTCTCCAGCACATCCCGAAGACTTTTAGTGGGCTTAGACTGCAAAAGACAAAATTTTAGCAAGTGCAATAAGTTATACAGTCTACCAATCCAAAAATATCCAACCGTGCTCAAGGACCCAGCAGTGGTAGCTTGACAGAGGTGGGATTTGAACCCTGGACATGATCTTGCTGGATATTATTTTGCTCTCTTTTAAAGTCGAGTCAGATTTATTTCGATAGCGCTTTTTATAAATCAACTTTACAATTTTAGATGATCTTCTAATATCTAAGGCCAATCCCAGACTGAGCAAGCCTAGGGCGACAGCGGCAAGGAAAATCCCTAAACGTTATAAGGAGGAACCAAGACTCAAAAATATTTGAATGAAGCACAAAAAGTTATTCTGATCCTTCTGACCGGAGTTAAGATATAAAATCAACACTTTTCACTTGAGTTAAGAATTATTCATTCATTTATTCACTTTCTTATCCGCTTAACCTTGGACCGGGTCGCGGGAGAGCGGCACAGGCGGCGGCGCAGGGCGCCAGTCCATCATAGGGCACACACTCACACACATTTAGAAACACAGAGCAATCTAAAACATTTCTCTGGACTGTGAGAGTGAAATCAGACAGGCAAAGGGAGAACATGCAAACTCCACGCAGAAGGGACCCAGACCACTACACCTGGGGATTGAACCCAATACCTTTTTGCTATGAGGTGACAGTGCCACCCACCGTGCCACCCTAGTATTATTTAGTATTATTAGTATTGGTGGATATGCCAGGAAGAACAAATCCATTGCTGCTACAAAACTAAATCGGCTCCTGTTTTATGACCTCATAACGACCGACTGAAGCAAGTCCAGATCATAACACCACCTCCAGAGCCTGGTACAGCGGGCACTGTGCCGCCTCACGGGGGGCATCGCTTCATGTGCCTCCATTGCTCCAGAGTCCAATGTTTATGTCCCTTAGCCAAGCGAACCTTTTTTATTCACCCTCACTAACAAGTTATTTTCTTAGTTAAGTCAAGTCAGATTTATTCTAGAACGTTTTTTACAATGGAGCATTTTTCAAAGATGCTTTGCATCCCAAATTGAGTAAGCCTGGGGCGACAGCGGCAAGGAAAATCCCCCTGAATGTTATAAAGGAAGGAAATCTCAAAAAGAGTGAGATCAATTAGACTAATTTATCTAGTCAAATAAATCTGTAGCGATAGGTCACTGGGGCTGTGGTAGCCTAGCGATTAAAGTACTGGACTATGGACCAGAAGGTCCTGGGTTCAAATCTCACCTCTGCTACAGTTGGGTCCCTGAGCAAGGCCCTTAATCCACAATTCATTGGATTGTAAGACTGAATTAATTAATTGTAAGTCGCTCTGGATAAGGTCGTCTGCTAAATAACATAAATGTAAATGTAAATAAATATAAATGTACTTAAGTCAAAAAACAGAAACTAATAAATAAAACAAATATTCAGTCCTTAGCCTGTAGTTCCAGCTCTGATAAATATTAGTACTATTAAAATAACTGATATTCTTATTATTATTAGTGGCCGCCTCGTTATAAACCAGTAATCTATTTATACAGTGGTGTGAAAAAGTGTTTGCCCCCTTCCTCATATCCTGTTTTTTTGCAAAGACAACACAAGTAAACACAAAATGTAATTTGTAAATGAAAGTGTTTATTATTAAGGGAAAAAAAATCCAAACCTGCATGGCCCTGTGTGAAAAAGTGATTGCCCCCCTTTGTTAAAACATCATTGTCCTGCTGCAGAGCCCAAGTTTGTTTCAGCTTGAGGTCAGAAACAGAGGGTCAGATATCCTCCTTCAGGATCTTTTGGTAGACAGCAGAATTCATAGCCAGTTTTCCAGGTCCTGACGCAGCAAAACGGCCCCAGACCATCACACTACCACCACCATGTTTTACTGCTGGTATAATGTTCTTTTTCTGAAGCACACACCTTCCAAAGAGTTCAACTTTTGTCTCATCGGTGCTCAGAATGTTTTGGTGGAATAGGCAGGTCCTATTTAAGGGATGTCTTGATTAAGAACAGGTGTGGCAATAATCAGGCCTGGGCGTGGCTAGAGACAATGTACTCAGGTGTGATAAACCACAGGTATAGTATGTTTTAACAAAGGGGGGTGGGGGCATCACTTTTTCACACAGGGCCATGTAGATTTGGATTTACTTTCTCCCTTAATAATTAACACTTTCATTTACAAATTGCATTTTGTGTTTACTGGTGTTGCCTTTAAAAACTATTTAAATTGGTTTGATTTTCCGAAACACTTAAATGTGACAAACAGGCCAAAAAAAAAAAAAACAGAAAATGAGGAAGGGGGCAAACACTTTTTCACACCACTGTATATTCATATACTTCTTTATGTGTGTGCTTATTTATACTGTTTAATAGATCAGTAAATAGTATAGTATGGTATGTCTGTCATCAGTGGAGTAATTGTAAGTGAAAAAGCGGTTTGTTTTGTTCCTAGAGCTGTGTGTGATTATATTTTTATTATTTATTATTTATAAATATTTTCTTATATTAAATCTAACGCCTATAAACAAAACTTACATTTGCAATAAATGATCATTCTCATTCCCTGATCAGATCAGCTACAACGATGAGAAGCTTTTTCCAAAGTAACCCTTCTCATATTTGGCCTTTGGTTTGTTTTGGCTTAATCTAATGAATATACTGATTAATATATACATAATTAATATACTGTATAATTAATATAGGGATAGATATCAGATAGGACTCACCCTTGCATGCATTTGGAATAGGAGTATGAATAGAATAAATGTTTGTTTATTCTACAAACACTTTATGAGATCTTATTATTGTACATGTTCCTCTTTTTTCGGGATATCCTGGCCCAAAGTAAATACCAATAAATAAAGGGGTCTCTGCAGGGTGTTTTAAGTACAGCTGTGTACCTGTGCAGAATTAGAGGTTTGTGAGCTGATAACCTTACATTGGATTAGAGCGTGAGGTTGCCATTGTGTGGAATTTTACACCTAGAGGGGTTTAGCAAGTTGCTAGAAGTGGACAGTCCTAGAAAAGAACTTAAAATGTTTACATTTTATAGCTATTTTAGTATTTTTCTCTTTGCCTACCCTCACAAAAACAGGCTTATTCAACCTGTACTTCTTTTTAAAGATAGAAAGACAAAAATAAGCGAGATTTCAGCTCACTTCTTACGTCCTTATCATCAGAACTTAAGGAGCTCGTTAGCTTACTGTAATTGAGTCGTTTATTTTAGCGTTCATGTACTCCTTACAGCTTTTGAAACCTGTACTATTGCATTTCTTTACGTACCTGATGACATTTTACATCATGTACTTTACTGAGTTTAAGAAACTCTAAACAAATAACGCAATGAAAAACAGACAGTGAATGATGGGCAGGAGGACAAACTGGAACAAAAATCACCCCAAAAAATGGAAACGGGGCGAGTCAGATAGGAGTGGGGCAGACCCAGACGAACCCCTGGTCATATTTAAAGGACCACTTTGAAAATATATTTTTAATTAGATGATATAAGATTATATAAGATAAGATGAGACTTTGGGAAAGTAAACTTGCTACAGCAGAACAAGAACGAGAAAGAACAGAAATTATAAACACAATTATATTATAGTAAAATGAGAATCACACAGATATAGTGTAGCGGTAGAGATAAAAGGATTTGCACGTTTTCGGAAAAAGAAGGTATAAGAGATAAACAATAGTACAGTTGTGTGTTGGGGGGGGGGGTAACAAGGACTGACAGTAGAAAGGTGAATAAATACATTATAAAGTGATTAAATAGTACAAAATAAAACAGATCTAAACTATTTGTAGTTGGTCTACTTAAGATTTTACTGTAAACAAATAAAGCAATGAAAAACAGACAGTGAATGATGGGCAAGAGGACAAACTGGCACAAAAATCACCAAAAAAATGGAAACGAGGCGAGTCAGATACGAACCCCTGGTCATATTTAAAGGACCACTTTACAAGCCGTTCTTTAGAAACCGGTTTAATTTGGTATTTTGTTACTTGGTATTTGGTGTTTTGTACTTTTCTTATACAGAATATTTAAGGATTCTGGCCTCCTATAGACACTTCAGAATGATACCTTATAATTCCCTTCAAATTATACTTTTCTAAACTAAACAATTGGGGCAATTTAAACCTAAATAGTGCTGTATCGGTAAATTTAAGGATTCTGGCCTCTTGTTGAAAGGTTACGTATATTTGGTGTATAGTTTGGGACAGAAATATTGACATTTTAAATCTTGATTTGTAGTCTGGGTCGAGTCTGAGTCGAGTGTGCATAAAGTACGGGAAAAAGTAACTACTGTTTAAACTATAATTGAAATAATCAAGTAAAACGATAACCAAATAGAAACTTGTGGTAAGTAATAAATTATAAGTAGGTTAAGTTCACTGAAAAAAGTAGCAAGTGTACTAGCAGTATAAAAAAAAACAATTAAACTAGTACTAGTACTATTAAAATATACTGAGAGTAAAATTTTAAGTGTTCTGTCATAAACTTAAAAATACAGAACTATTGCACATCTATATTAAATAGAATTCACTTATATTTAATATAAGTTTATTTGCTGTCTAAACCAGTTCTGTACTGTTTACTAGTCTTACTACTCTTAAAATTTTACTTTTATAAACTAAAAATAGGGGCAGCTTAGTCCTAAGTTGTGCTAAAATGGCACAACAACAAAAACACGACTAATATTTTATATAATAACACTTACAAATTAAAGTAAACTTGGGAAACTCGACATTGATATTGCAATACGAGTTAGTGTATAAACGATACGTGTTAATTGTTTAAAGGTTAATTAAGTCGTTTGATATTGAGAATAAATGTGAAGTTTATTAATAAGATAATATAAGATAAGACTTTTATACATTATAAATACACACAATTATGCTATAGCAAAATGAGAATCATACAGATATAGTGTAGCGGTAAAGATAAAAGTATAAAAAGTAAAAGTTGCACGTTTTCGGAAAAAGAAGATATAGGAGATAAACAATAGTACAGTTGTGTGTGTGTGTGTGTGTGTGTGTGTTTGTGTGTGTGTGGGGGGGGCAAGGACAGACAGTAGAAAGGTGAATAAATACATCATAAAGTGATTAAATAGTTAATAATAGATTAAAATAAAACAGATCTAAACTATTTTAGTCTGCTTAGTGCTGGAATGGTACAACAACAAGAACACGACTAATAATTAATATTATTACACTTACTATATAAAATACACTTGGGAAACTTGATACATTTTTTTATTTATAGTTAACTTAACAATATAAACGTGTGACGTATAGTTTTATGTAAGGCTCTTACATTCAACGTCATTTCACAGCTCATTATTAATCTTTCTTTATTATTATTATTATTATTATTATGAATTTAGTACTTAGCGGTCCTTTTCTTGCCTGTAGGTGTCTGATTTAATGCTTAACTTACCTTTAATGAGTCTGTTTGAGCGGAGCGACTATTCGACATCTCCCTCCTCTAATAAAACCCTTTGTGATTCTGATATAAAGTCTTGTACCGACACTTCCTCTATAAACGTGTGTGGATTCTTTAACGGTTTATTAATATGAGGAAATGTAGTGTTTATTAATAAGATAAGACTTTTAACTTATATATATAGCAGAACAAGAGAGAGAAAGAATAGCGAATTATATTAACACAGTGTTCAGAGGCTAAAACAAATCTATTTTTAAAAATAAATAAACGGAATCCCATTCCCATTTAGCGTTAGATAATGTTGGGCGAGGCAATTGGCCGTTATAAAAACCCTAAAACGTATTATTATATTTTAAATATACAACATTTATATTCGTAATAAAAGGTCGTTCTCAGATCAGACCAGCTAGGATAATAAGGAGCTTTTGTAATTTTTCTAAAAGTGCCCGTAATGTTTGGCTTTGTGTATCATTTGAGAAGTGTATAGTTAAGGATTCTGGCCTTATACGTAAAGGTTAAGTTCACCAGGCTTATAGTTTGGGACGGAAATACTGATTTGAAAAGAAATCGCCTGTGTTTGTGATCCTAATAGTGACTTATAGTGTCTAAAGAAAAGTCTAAAAATGATATAGAAGTACTAAGCTATACAGTGAGTAGTTTAAGTTTACTCCAAGAAGTTTACAAGTATTCTCGCAGTATATAAACGATTAAGTATAGTTCTATAGGTATAACTGTCCTGCCAACTTCAAAAGTGGGTCTAAAGCCCTGCATCGATCTGGTTAGTAGTAAAATATGCGATTGAAAAATGCATCGGCGGTTTTATATAGAGTTTTTGTAGGTATATATTTTGTATATGCACGATTGCACCTGTATTTCTGATTATATACATACAGTTTGTACTTACATAGGTAAATAGTGTATGAATTTCTATGTTATACGCTTATAAAGTGTGTATCGTATTCCTGTGCTACGCCGATTCCTTCATTTTGAACAGCGTAAAACATAACGGTTTTATGATGATGGTTTGGTATTTCCATTATCACTGTGGAGTTTTTAGATTTAGAATAAGTGATCCCACTGATTTAAGGTGTTTTAAAGGGTTTGTTTTTAGATTATCTGGCACAAAAAAACCCTAAAACAAAAGCAAACCAAAGATGCAGCTGTGGTTTGTGGGCATTGTGACCAGAAGGAATAGACGCATTCTAAACAAAAGCTTTTCTGCTGTTCTATATAACTGTTCTAGTTTAACGATCTGTAGCAGCGTTACCTGAAATAATACCTGTAGTCGGATCGATAACATTTAGAAGTGATGTTACGCGCCCATCTCAAGGCCTTTCTACCTTTTCGGTGAGCGGAAGAGCCTTGGTGGGCTTCTCAGAAACTGGTGT
Organism: Parotocinclus spilosoma; assembly: GCA_033117975.1. Taxonomy (NCBI): domain Eukaryota; kingdom Metazoa; phylum Chordata; class Actinopteri; order Siluriformes; family Loricariidae; genus Parotocinclus; species Parotocinclus spilosoma. The sequence goes on from JAVSBV010074151.1 coordinate 9,166, forward strand.
AGCTTTCTCACGCAGTACAAAATAAGGAATGATTAAGCGAAGCACTTAAGCTTTTAAGATATGACTTGGATCAACTTTCCTGACAAGCACAGAGTAAGACGTGTTTAATCTCACCTGCAGAGGAAACCACTAAGGCCAGACACAACACGGCACCCTTCTTAAACCCTGCCATCACATTCCACGGGGCTCTCCAAATCTAACTGGAAATCTCGTCTCCTTGGTGCTCAGCCTCACTGAGGTGTTGTGTAGCTCGCTCTCTCTCTTTCTTTCTCTCTCTCTTTATTCTCTCGCACGTTTCTGTGTCTCGAAGCCCCTTTGTTAACAGGAAATGGCCCCGAAGCTCAGATCTGCCTGGTGATCTGAATGCTCCACTCTGAGCTTCTGCTGTCCTGTCATCTCAACATCATCTCACCAGCACATCCTGTTTATTTATAGACCACTCGCATACAAAAAAAAACACTCAGCGAGAGGCCCAGGGTCGTTTCTCGGGTTAAAGTGAAGCATCTTGAGACGTCTTTGGCAAAAGGAGGTTCTTTGAGCGAGATTAACGAATAAAACGGAAATGTTACCGACCAGGCATAGAGATAAAACACAAGTCAGATATGGGCTACAAAGTGTCATTAAAACTAATCTAAGCTTATTGGGCTTTAAGAATGAGTGCATTCGGTCTAAATAGGTCACTGGTTAAGAGAACAATGAATGGAAGATGAACAAAAATAACGGAAATAGAAGAGGAAGAGAACAAATGAGAAGAGAAGAGAAGAGAAGAGAAGAGAAGAGAAGAGAAGAAAACAGAAAAGAAAAGAAGAGAACAAGAGAAGAGAAAAGAAAAGATGAGAACAAGAGAGGAGAAGAGACGAAGAGAGAAGAAATCAAGGAAAGAGAAGAGAAGTGGAGAAGAGAAAAGAGAACAAGAGAAGAAAAGAGGAGAGAACAATAGAAGAGAAGAGAAGAGAAGAGAAGAGAAGAGAAGAGAAGAGAAGAGAAGAGAAGAGAAGAGAAGAGAAGAGAA
>JAVSBV010074162.1:0-10177 GCA_033117975.1 Parotocinclus spilosoma
ATTTGGAATAAGGCTGTAACGTAACAAAATGTGGAAAAAGTGAAGCGCTGTGAATACTTTCCAGATGCACTGTACATGCTACAATTACGTTTTCAAAAATAAATCATTTTCATAAATTTCTTATTTAAATAAGGTAACTGTGCTGTTTCTGTGTTTAAAGGAAAATTAGCATCCTCTAACGTTTTTGAGGCAGAATTGCACGTGCCATGTAAGTACTACATTAGTTACCACGGGATATGGAAAATTCCCAAAAATGTAAGAATGCTCTTAAGTAAGCGTTACAAATGTTTTGGGAAACCCACCCTTAATTGTTGTAATTAAAATGCCAAAAAAAGGAAATGAGGATAAATTATTATAGAGTGCAAAAAACAATGCAGGAAAATACATTTGTATACCAATGTTTAAATTAACCTTCATTGAAACAACAATTGCATACAGTTACCATTTTACTGGACTTTGGCAGCTGATCATGGGAAAAGGACTACCATTTTTTAACGTCCTTGTAACAGTTTTAAAATGTATTCAGTCATGTTTTTTATAATCATATAGCAATAGTTTATGCTTTATATGCAATAATTTTATAATCTTTATTGTACTGTACTCTTTATAATACTGCATTTCTCTATATCACCATTTATATTATTATATTTTATTTGTTATGCTTTCTTTAGATAGTTTCTATTTTCATTATTATACTTAACTTATGTTTATTTATACCATTACTATAGACTTAATTAGGTATCGTAGTTTATTCCCTAATGTCAGTGACCTGCAGCAGAACAATTCACCCTGTCATATTCAGAAATTGTCTGAAAGGGTTCAAGGTGTTGATTTCACTTTGACATTCCCAAGATCTCAATCGGACTTGCTAGATAAAGTCCAATCCAAGGGGGCACCACCTAGAACGTGACAGACCTTAGATCTTCTGCTGAAGGTTTTTACATATACAGCATTTGGCAGACACCCTTATACATAGCCACTTACAATTTAAACAATTGTAGGTTAAGGGCCTTGCTTAAGGACCCAACTGTGGCAGCTTGACAGAGGTGGGATTTGAACAGTACCTTAACTGCTAGGCTACCGCAGTACACACAATACACTACCAGATACCACAAAACAGCTTCAGAGGACACAGAAGACCATACATCCAGTAGTGACAAGTTGAAACAAACTAGTTATCCAACTCAAGCTATCACAAATATTAACCTTAAAACATTAAAAAAAGAAGATGGATGAAATGATTGCGGAACTGTGAAAATCTGGGCTACAGTTGAGTACAAAATGCACAATGAAACTGTACGTAATAAATGATAAATGTCAAGCATTTCCTCAAACAACACGTACATACCGATCGCGGTCCGATCCACGGGAGCTGACTTTGGTGTGCTGGTTATTTGAAGCGAGTTGAAGTTTTTTACGAACACTGCACGGATCTGATCTTGTTTATTTTCCTGTTCTGTGAGCTCTGGAGTTGGACTGAGATCTAAGCTTTTCTGCTTATCGCTGAAGCATCGAGCTCCAATTAATTTCCAGTTCTTACTATAATGCTGTGAGAAGCACAGATGAAATACAGACTTACGAAAACGAGTGGTGGGTTTATGAATATGACAAAGGGCAGCAACCTGAACCCAATACTGCACTCTTACGCACATATGTCGCCCAAAAAGATACATTATTAAGCTACCAGTTGATATAATACCAAATGTAGCAGGTCTAGGCGCACATGCTACCCGCTGTCAGGACATAACTCTCACATGTAACCCTGTGCTTCTTGTTCCTTCCTTTGTTGTGAGGTTGAAAAAAACAACATTTCGTTCGTTACCGCCATCAACTGGACTGTAAAGAAAAGTAGCGGTAGGACCGCATTTTAGGGGCAAATTGTACATAAACACAATCATGTAAACACAAAATCCTATTAAACATTAATACTGATTTAATAATAAAGTGGCAGTTACTCTGCCATGGATCAGAAATCACATATTATCCCTAAATATTTTTCTAATTTTTTTTAATTTTGTTTATGCTAACAAAACTGATGCCTTGAGTAGTTTAATGAATGCATTTGCTTTAGTGGGATAATATGTACTTTTGTTCGATAAAATGTTTGCAGCTGCTCAGGCTTTAGGAAAGATGCTGGTACACAGCATGTCCTGTAGTTCTGCTCAGCAATCCCGTATAAAATTGACTTTTTACTGCATTGATTCTAGTATGGCACAATAACCTTTTAGAACAAAAGGTTTTTAGCATTGCCAACGCAGATTTGTGATCCAATCCTAAAACCATTTAGTCACTGCTTATAGTGACTTTGTTTTGTTCTGTTTCTGCGTTAGTGCTGGATTTCATTACTTTTCTATAAGTATATCAATGTCTGATTTTGACTCCTGTTTTTACCTATTTGTTTTATTGTGCATTTTCTATTTCTAAAGGTGTATTGCTTGGAGTTAAAAAAAAAAGATTCTTCTTTGTCTTAGTGACAGACAACAACCAATATCAACCATCAGCGCTGGATTTAAAGCAGGTTCATTGTTTCAACTAACAACTCTGATGTTGGGGGTCATATTATCTTTCGGTTAGCCATGTTCAACAGCACATCAATGTCCAGAAAAAATTTCATTTCAAAGATTTGTACCAGTATTAGTTTTAGAAAAGTGAATTACAAGGTAATTCAAATATACAATGAGTTGATTTACTTTAGCTATGCCTCACAAAGCCAGAATATTCAGCTGTTAAAATTTACAGCTTAAACTTAACTTGTCAGGATTAGGAATGGACCAACGTCATATTAAATGCTATGGATTAGGAATGGGATGTCACTTAAGCTCATATGCGAGTCAAGGCAGGTGAGCAAATACTTTTGGCAGTACAGTGAAAAATCTTCACTGGACAGCAGACATCAAAGTCGTAGGTGATGTGAAGGTTATGGAGTGAAGAATCGCACTTCTTCATCTGATAATCTGATTGCATACCAAGACATTTTAGACAATTTCCTGCTCCCAACTTTGTGGGAACAGTTTGGAGCTGGCCTCTCTCTTTTCAACATGACTGTGCACCAGTGCACAAAGCAATAAAGACATAATACATGGAAGGCAGAGTCTGGTGTGAATGAAGTTGACTGACCTGCACAGTTCTAAGATGTTCTAGCTGCAATGGGTGGACCAACGTCATAATAAACGCTATGGATTAGGAATGGGATGTCACTTAAGCTTATATGCGATTCAAGGCAGGTGAGCAAATACTTTTGGCAGTACAGTGTATATCAGGGTCATACTGACTGCAATGAAATAAAAGCCAAAGTAATTGCACAAAACAATGTGTATTTTATATGCATTTTCCATACTGTCCTGAATTTTACTGATAAAGAAAAGCTGGTTGCACCACACAAGTGTGGTGATTCCATATTAATTTATAATTTCCAAATAAAATTTCATAATCCTCACAGGTTTGTCCACCATCACTAAAACAATATCTGGTCAGTGGTGGCTTAATGGGTACTAATGAGTGGGATAAAGGGCAGGGGAAATTCTACACAACAACAAATTGCCTACAGTCAATAGCCGTGCACATACAAAGACCTGATCTGTATAGTAGGAATAGTTCATAATAGAAAATAAACAATACAAATAATGCGCCTAACAATTGTGAAAATGCATGTGATCAAAAAAATAATTATTAACATTTTTTACTCACATTTTATTACAAATTACATAACACATGTATCTGCTCTGGGCTTCAGGCATACTGATAAAGTGTCATGGCAATACTTTTTCAGCAAGTATTTCAGCAATTTTTATATAAAGGTGCAGAATAAATGCTAACACGCATGTAAGCTTAAATAGTACAAAACACATCCACATAAAAGGTGCAGAATAAATGCTAACACGCATGTAAGCTTAAATAGTACAAAACATCTACATAAAAGGTGCACTGTAACGGGACGTATCACATAATATTGAAAAAACACATGTATAGTTGCCATTCCTGTTGCTATTTTAAAACAAGATCTACTAGCCTTTCCTACATAAGGCTTAAAACAGACAAAACATTTTTCTTGACCTGGACGCTTGCACAATGTGTAAGGGAAATATGTTTAAAACTAATGGCATGACAACAATATATATTGTTGAATCTATTGTATGTCACAGTTAATAAAATCAGTCTCGTTTACTTAGTCTGCATGGCAAATGTGTTTGAATTTTCAGAGCAATCAATGTCAAACTGATGACTTCCCGTTGAGTCTTATTAAAACACATAAAACCTATACAGTTTACCTACCCAAATACATTTTGTATCCTCACTGGATCTTGCAGCCATGTCATTAACATACTACATATATTTTAAAATATTTTGTAGCACTGAAGTTAGTTATTAGCTGATGTGGAGGAATTGAGAAACTGCTGGTCTAATAAAAACAACCTATTCCTATGTCAGACAACCTAATCCAATTGAGCATGCATCATGGTTGGACCTAATTCTCTCAGAAATGAAAATGTCATGTGAAATGTTGTTAGTGGAAACAGTTTTTAAAACCCTTTCAGGACCGTAAAGCTTGTACGCACATGATTTTGAGATATTTTGACACAAAATTTCTTTTAATTTGACATTGAAACTAAAGCATACATATCTAAACCAGCCTCATTTATTTAAAGTCAGTGACGTGCTGATTGGTTTCATACAAATTTGACTGCTCTAAATTGTTTCAATCGCATTTGGCGTCCGCTTAAAAGTATGGGACAAATATGTCCTTGGTCCTCAAAGGGTTACGTGAGTATCGGTTTTTATTTAATGTTAAAATGACACAAATTACTGTTGCTCTGCAGAGTCTGTGGAGAAGCAATATGAATGCAGCTTGATTTAAGTGCTTACATAACCTTGTAAGAGGTAAAACAATTCTTTTGAGAAAGATCTAGGAAGGGTAGGTGTAGGCTGGATAAACCATATGGGGAGAGAAATCACATTTTTAAACAGAAAAAGTTAAAGGATGGACCTGCCAGTGTAATATTATTTCACTGTATGCCGTTTTAGTCTATATGATGTGGAATCTGGGCCCAGGAGTGGCGATGATGTCGCTATAGGGCTCTGCCTGCGTTAGCTCTACTGCCTGTTGTTTCTTCAGCACCAAGAAGCTGTAGAACTTGGCTGCTGCCTGCTTCCTGTTGTTGTTCTTGCAAAGTTCTAGAAGGCTGATAGATTCTGCTCCAGTCTTTGCAAGCACCCTCTGTACAGACACAATGTGAGAAGTCATTTGAATTTTGGTCGAAACATATTTTTAAAGCAGACAAACGGGAATCAAAACTGATGAGTAATGAGCAAATTTCCACCGTAAGGAATAATGTAAATTTAATGAATCCATCCCCTATGAAACAGTATAAGGCATTATATGCATTCGTGCAGTTGTATTGTATTATTGTATGTTCCAACAAATCCACAAGCCATTTAGTGGCCGTCTGAAGACCACTAGTGATGGAGAAACTTTGGGCAGCCTTTGTGAAAACTCGAAGATGCAGCAGAATGTGGTGTCAGCCAGTCATCTCTTGTACTTGTAATAATTCTTCATACCAATAGGTGACACTCCTTCAATATAAAGCTGCAACAGAACCTGTCAGAGGATGATTGTGATAGATGTGTCGAGTTCTGCACGTAGGCGTTAGACCAACATCAGCTGGATCCCACATTCACACAGGGCATTCTGTTTGGTGACAAGACCAATTTTATGTCAGTGGTGAGGTCACCCGGCAGTACTTGAGAGAAAGAAACCTTCACTGGACAGCAGAAACCAAAGTCGTAGGTGATGTGAAGGTTATGGTGTGGTGTGGAATATGGGGCACCCATATGATCTGACGCATTTTCATTAAACAGATCCTAAATTATTAGTGTTACCTGACAACGCTAAAGGAAACAGTGTTCCCATCCATTTTGACCGAAGACGGGAATTTCCCTTTGTTATTTCCAGCAAGACGGAGCTCCTGTAATAAGTGTTTGTCAGTGGCTGGAAATTCAATTCCCTAATCATTTGATTGTGGTCCTGTGAAATGGCCGCCCAGATCACCCGACCTCACACCACTCTGCTTTTGTGTCAGGAGTCATCTCAAATTGTGTAAGAAGATCTGCAACAAACACCACCTTCAGCACTGCATTGTGGAGGCTTGTGACAGCATTTCTCCAGAGACAGCACACTGAACACATCAAGTAACTCTGCATCACATGGAAACATTATGTATTGATAACTTTTGATCCACAAGAGATGTTCTGGTCTTGCCCTTGATCCAATATGGCAGCTTTTAAGATGGTGGCCATGTTCTGGACATAGCCTAAAAGATAGGCCCCCTCACCCATTACTTGCTGGGGTATTCAGATATGTAATTTCCCCATTTGTTTCTGAAATAAAAGGGTGTCCTGTGTCTTTTGTTTAATAAAACACTTAAAACGTGAAACTCTTACATTTACAGCTACGTTTACATTCGGTTAGAGCTCAAGGACCCAACCATGTCAGACTGGGTGGGATTCGAACAATAGAGCCTTCTGGTCCACAGTCCTTAACCACCAAATTAAGGTACAAGAATCAGTACTGGACAAGAATAGCTGGCATCAGTACATTGCCAATATAAACCCTGACAGATGGTGTGCCCATTTGTGAGAATATTGAAAAGCCATGATTACAGCCCCAATTTAAATGAATTTGGGACATTGTGTAAAACATAAATAAAAACAGAATGTGATGATTTGCAAATCCTTGTTTAACGATATGAAACTATATTAAATTAAATACACTACAAAGACAAGATATTTAATGTTCAAATTGTTTTTTTTTGCAATTATTCACTCATTTTGAAATTGATGCCTGCAACATTTTCCAAAACTTGCCAATAACTTGCAGTGATTTCTACAGATTCTTTGAATCGTTCGGTGTTTTTTGAGCATTCCTCAAAAACATTTCCAGTCTTGTGTTGCCCTGTCCCAACTTATTTGGAACACGTTGCAGGCATCAAATTCCAAATAAGTGAATATTTGCAATAAAACAATAAATTGTATCAGTTTGAACATTAAATATCTTGCCTTTGTAGTGTATTCAACTGAATATGATTTGAAAAAAAATTTGAAAAGGACGTCCCAACTTCATTGGAATTGTGGCTGTAGAATACATAGTGTTTCTTACATTTACGTTGACTGTTCAGACATTCTAATTTCATTTAAATCCAGACAGTGTGAACCTGAGATATTTCATGTGTTGCCCAGTCACTAGTCAATACTCACTAACAAAGTTGGAATAGTTGCTAATATTAGTCACATAGTATATTTTTTTTTCCCAAAAAAGACCTGGAATACTGATCCTGGAACACTGTGGTTATATCAGTTATTGTTATTGTTCAATGCTGTTTTTTGATACAGTGCTGTATAGGGAATCGGAGATCATGGCCGTTCAGCTTAAGCTTGTGCCCTTTGGCCTTTACACACTGAATTCCTCCCGATTCCTTGAATCATTTAGTTATATGATACACTGTAGAAGGTAAAATAATCGGATCCCTTCCAATTCTTCTTTGAGATTAATTGTTTCTAAACACTTCAACAATTTTCCTCTGGCCATCCTTGCTCATCAAAGACTCCTGAATGTTGCTTTTGTACCAACATGTATTGCATCTCCTTTGTCATATATATATATATATATATATATATATATATATATAGGCTCTGTAAATCCTAAACTTCACTGTTAGTCCATTTGTTGGTTAATCTATACATTTCTGTACAGTGTACCTGCAAGCCATGTAACATTTGCTGGGTCCTCTTATTCCATCGCCTCTCTTCCTGGTCCTGGTCTCCACCCTGACCTTCCTCCTCCTAACAAAAACAAGAAGTCATTCAATCTTACCAGCTTTCACTTTTATATTACATAGATACAGTGGGTACGAAAAGTATTCAGACCCCTTAAAAATTTTCACTCATTGTTTAATTGTAGCCACTTTCTAAAATCAAAAAAGTTCATATTTATTGGATTGTATAGGGCAGGTGATGAGCAGTGCCTGATTTCCTCCACACATACCGCATTAACACATTAATGCCTAAATGTTCAATCTTCGTCTCATCAGACCAGAGAGTCTTATTTCTCATAATCTGTGAGTCTTTCATGTATCTTTTAGCAAACCCTATGTGAGTTTTCATAAGTCTTGCACTGAGGAGAGGCTTTCGCCTAGCCACTCTGCCATAAAACCCGACTGGTGGAGGACCGCAGTGATAGTTCACTTTGTGTAACTTTCTCCCATCTCCCTACGGCATCTCTGGAGCTCAGCCACAGTGATCTTTGGGTTCTTCTTTACCTCTCTCACCAAGGTTCTTCTCCCACGATTGCAAAGCTTGGCTGGACGATCAGGTTTAAAAAGAGTTCTGGTTGTCCAAAACTTCATCCATTTAAGGATTAAGGCCACTGTGCTCTTAAAAATCTTGAGTGCTTCAGAAATATTTTTTTAACCTTGGACAGATCTGTGCCTTGCCACAATTCTGTCTCTGAGCTCCTTGGGCAGTTCCTTCAACCTCATGATTCTCATTTGCATTAACATGCACTGTGAGCTGGGAGATCTTATATAGACAGGTGTGTGACTTTCCTAATCAAGTCCAATCAGTTCAATTAAACACAGCAGGACTCCAATGATGGAGTAGAACCATCTCAAGAAGGATAAGAAAATATAGACAACGTGTGATTTTAAATATGACTGTCACAGCAAAGGGTCTGAATACTTATGACCATGTGATATTTTAGTTTTTCTTTCTTAATAAATTTACAAAAAATGATACGTCTTTCTGTCAAAATGGGATGCTGTATGTACATTAATGACAAATAAAATTCTTTTTTTTTTATTTTAGCAAATGGCTACAATGAAACAAAAAGTGAAACATTTAAATGGGATCTAAATACTTTCCGTACCCACTGTGTTTAAAGCTGTCTCCCAAGTCATTCTGAGCAAACAACGTCATGTAGACATTGTTTGCGTGTAATAAGACACACAATTATACAGATTTTCAATTTCTACATTGTCCCTAATTGTCCCCTATTTATGTGAGTAGTGTAATAAACTCTTAAATGCTATGGAATTATATTATGGAATTTTTGGGAAGTACATATAGAATTGTTTCTAAAAAACAGGATAAGTATTAAGCAATTCTCTTTGAGACTGAGACTCAATACCTTGACCAGTGACACCAGAGATTCATCTAATCAAGATAATTTTATGTAACAACCTACATAAACTGTTAAACTATTTAAAAGGTAAAATGTATTTACATTTTCTTGACACATGAAGTGATTCTATAGTGTGGAACTTACTCACCTCATTAAGCCTCCTACAAAGCACAAACAGGAGAAATAAAGATGGCAAATTCACCCAGTTTGTGCCAGTTGTTGCAAAACAAAAAGGTTATACAAAAAAAATAGAATTGTGGTGCAATAAGATAAAAAGTTTTGACTATAAGGCAATACTTTTGTGTGAATACAACATTGGATAAAGTGCATACTGCACTATGGGGCTACCAGAGCACTCAATTACTTTGATACCCACTCTTCAAGATTTGTGACTATAACTAAACCACTTTTATGCTTCCAGGAATTTTATTTTATTTTTTTGTATTTATTTACATTGACGTCTTACACAAGATTTCAGTTAGATATGATTTCTATTCTGTTACACACTTGTATTCTTAGAAATGTTAAGAACTTTGAAACAATTTTACAAAAATTTGCACTAAGCCGTGTTTTGCTCACAAATTGTAACTGCCACTGTTGCCTCTGGATGTTAATTTGGAATCTGGACAAGATTTTTTATAAAGCTTCCTAGTGGCAGTGTATATTGTTAAAAACATGGTCCCAAAATCCGAGCCGCGTTTGAGGTTGTTGTGACAATGCACACTTATCGCCTCACCCATAACACCCATTTAAATCACATTTTGACATATTGGGTGCTTAACAGTAAATGAATGGTGGAAAACATTACTGTTGATTACAGTAAAGTCAGTTAGTCATCAAAATAGAGCTTATCCAAATTCTTTGTCATTTTTATGTTACAGTGAAGAATAAAAAAAAGTGAACAATCTGTACAACATTTGATCAGTTTGACTGGCAAAAGTTTCGAAAATGGCTCAAGCGTTTCGAATGCATCGTTCAAACGGATTTCTTTTCACCAGTAAACTT
>JAVSBV010074173.1:0-10176 GCA_033117975.1 Parotocinclus spilosoma
GGAGTAAACCCACGCAGACACGGGGAGGACATGCAGACTCCACACAGAAAGGACCCAAGCCGCCCCCACCTGGGATTTAACCCGGGACCTTCTTGTTGTGAGGCAAGCGGTGCTACCCACCGAGCCACCGTGCTGCCCCAAAAACCATTTCCTCCTGGACATTGCTATAAGGGAGCAGGGTACAAAGCTGATAAACTGATTTGCAGAGGTGGAAACCAATGAAAGTATTCAGAACAAGCCACTTTACTGCTACTGATTGTCTGAGATTTGATTCCTGTATGCATCATATTGTGAGCTTGTTAGCAGTAAGTGTGAATCAGATATCAAATAATTAGCAGTGTTGTCAACATAATATTGGTCATACAAGTATCTTCATAATGATCCGTCATGTGTTTGCAAAACTGTTTCACCGGCTATATCATAAATGTAAAACAAGTTTGCAGCATATGGCAATTATATTGGGGAGAACAGGGTTGTTTTTACAGGGGGTTTGTGTGAAATTTGAGGGAAAATATCGCACACCCGTCATAATCAAAATAACAACTCTATTGAATATGTTTTTTTTTTTTAATTTTCTCCACTCATGGGGCAGCGGACTATTCTTACTATTCTTATTCTCACTGTTCTTTTAGAAAAGCACCATTGGCTGGAATTTCTGTAAACAGATGCCCTCAGGGTTCACCAAAAACTCCGCCAGACAGTTCTGGCAGACTGATTACACCCGATTACAACCACACATTCAAATCATGGTCAAATTATCGTATAGTTGTCCTTTTTGTGGATTATTGATCGTACATCGTACAGATGGAAATATTAACGTACAAATACGACAGTTATCGTACACCTGGCAACACTGTCCATGAGGAAAATTCCAGCACTATTATTCTTCTGCAGTTTTGGCAGCATCGTTCCCGGTCAACTTGATCTGATACAGCGCCACCACTGTGGCGTAATGCAACGTTGCACTTACAAATGACAAATTCACCGTGCAACTGTTATTAGAAAATAGTATTTTCTATGAAGTCAGTGTTTTGTTAAGAGCTAATAAAGTATAAAAGGTTGCATTGAAAATGTAGCTTGCATGACAATAGAAATAAGTAATTGTAAAAATATAAAAAAGTTAATTAATAGTAAATGAAAGTACATGAAATGTATAACACTGATCAATCCTGATACTAAAATCATCTCATTGTTTCCACACTCATCGTCCATTTGATAAGCTTCGGTTACGATGTAGCTGCAATTTGAAGTTTCCAGTTTGTAGTCCACTTGTTGCTGTGCATATTTAACATAGCCTTCTTTTGCCATGTTTTTCAATGGTCAGGACCTCCACAAAGCAGCCACCATTTGGGTGGTGGATCATTCTAAGCACAGGCAGTGACACTGATGTGTTGGAGTGTTAGTGAGTGTTGTTGCTGGGGTTAGTGGATCAGACATAACAGCACTGCCTGAGTTTTTAAACAATGTGTCAACTCATTATTGACTCTTTTTGACACATTTACCTTGTTTGGTCTTTGAAACTATGAAGTGGTACTCTCACAATGGGGCACTATACAGATGCTCTGGACCTAACGCATGTCTTTGGAATTTGAAAGGAAACCAAAGTACCTGACACAGACGTAGTGAGAACATGCAAACTTCACAAAGGCAGCTGCCAGGCTGGGACTCTAGAGCCTCCTGGTGACAGCAGTAACTACAACACCACAAAAACTCTCATATATGATTATTGTTTTATTCACATTTTAACCACACTTATTCTGATCAGTGTCACAAGGTTATCAGAAGCACTTCCAAAGATTCACAGAGAGCATGTATCCTGGGTGTGTTACCTTAGCCAATCAGATTTCCTTCATACAAGCCATTTTACACAAAGCTGTCTTTGTTTAAACTGCTCATCACATGTTCATGTTGGTGTACAGTGCATTGAAGAATAAGCTGCAGTGTAGGGTCTGATTTAATTGCAGTTTGGAGATGGTTTAGAGTCAGATTTTTTTTTTCGTTGAGATTCAGCAGAGAAAAGCAGCTGGCTGTCTGATTTTCATCTCATACTTGTCTAACTCCTGTCTGATTCCTGATAAGTACAAAAATATACACAGTACAAACCAGAAATTCCTAAGAAACAAACAAGCAGATATTCAGATAAGATCAAAACCTAAAATAAACTAAAAATGATTTAGTTCTACCAGCTAATTTTTTATTACTACTCTTATTGAATTATCACAACGATAACTTTCAGTCTGTCCCTGGAAATAAAACGACTGCAACAAAAATGGAAAGAAAATGTAAACTAAAGAAAAAACTATAAAAAGTACTAAAGTTAAACATGAAAACATTGTGTATAATATGAGTATTATCTTTATCCTTAAATTCAAAGAAAAGTCAGTACAATGGATACAGAAGGAAAAGAAACAAACATCTTAACACACAATGGAAAACAAGTTGAAGTAGGGCGTAGACTACAGTGTGTTCTTCAGACGTTTTTCTCCGCCACAAGATGGCGCACTTGCACCTCAGGGTAGTTTATTTGACTGCTGGATTCAATCAGACAGATTAAAATGACCTTAAGTTAAGCCTGAATCAAGATTTTGTCACAGACGCATGAAGCCACACTATAAGGACATGCAGGTGCCACACAGAACAGCCAGGACCCAACACCTTTTCGCTGGCTCTGGCTGTTGCGAACTAGGCACCAGGCCTACTGTGGCCCTGTCCAGGATTAGAAAGTGAATGAATGAACTGCCTAAAACTAAGTTGACCTATAATAAAAACTCATTGACCTATAATAAACTACAACCCGAATTCCAACGAAGTTGGGGCGTTGTGTAAAATATTCGATTGAATACACTACAAAAACAAGATATTTAATGTTCAAACAGATAAACACTATTGTTCTTTCAAAATATTCACTCATTTTGAATTTCATGCCTGCACCACATTCCAAATGAGTTGGGACAGGAGCAACAAAAGACACCTGTTTGGAACATTCTACAGGTGAGTGTCATGACTGGGCATTAAGGGAGCATCAGTCGTTCACAAACAAGGATAGGATAAGGTTCACTTTAAGAACAACTGCATGAGCAAAAAGTCCAGCAGTTTAAGAACTATGTTTTTCATTGTGCAATCTCAAGGAATTTAGGGATTTTATCATCTACAGTCCATAATATGACCGAAAGATTCAGAGAATCTGAAGAAATCTGTATAAGTACTGTATAAGAGATGTACTGACCCAAATAGGAAAAATGTCCTGTGGTCTGACAATTTCACATTTCAAATTGTCCTCCGGGCCAAAGAGGAAAAGGACTGTCCGAATTCTTATCTTTGATGCTACGGGTGTGTGTTAGTGCCCATGGTATGGGTAACTTGCATACAGTGGATGAAATAAGTAATAATAATAATAATAATAATAATAATAAGTTACACTTATATAGCACCTTTCACAAACCCAAGGTCGCTTAAAAGTATTTGATCCCCCACTGATTTTGAAAGTTTGTACTCCACTCCACTCCACCACTGGCACACCCTAATTTCAGTGAAATCGTTACCTGCATGGGATACACCAGTCTCAAACTGTCACCAGTACAAAAGGTAACCTGCCAACAGACTCAGTGACACTCCAACATCTCCACCATGGTTGAATGGGCTACAAAGCCATAAGTAAGAAGCTGGAGGAGAAGGTGACAACTGCTGGTGCAATTGTTCGGAGGTGGAAGAAGTACAGCATTACTGTCAATCGACCAAGGCCTGGAGCTCCATGCAAGATATCACGTCGTGGAGTCTCACTGATCATGAGAAAGGTTAAAATGTCTTTATCAGGGACATCCCTGTTTATCTCAGCAATGACAGGCCACATTCTGCATTCCGCTGCGTTACAACAGCGTGGCTTCGTAATAAAAGAGTGTGGGTACTAGACTGGCAGTCCAGACCTGTCTCCCATTGAAATATGTGGTGCATTATGAAGTGCAAAGTGCGACAATGGAGACCCCGGACTGTTGAGTAACTCAAGTTGTACATCAAGCAAAAATGGGAAAGAATTCCACCTACAAAGCTTCAACAATTAATGTCCTCAGTTTCCAAACGTTGACTGAGTGTGTTAAAGGGACATGTGATGTATCACTGTGGTAAACAACGTCTTTGGAACGTTTGACAGGCATCAGAATTCAAAATGAGTGAATATTTGCAAAAAAACAGTAAAGTTGATCTGTTTGAACATTAAATATCTTGACTTTGTAATGTATTCAATTGAACATACTTCATTAGACTTCATTAGAATTGGGGTTGATAGATAGATAGATAACTTTAATTTGTGACAAATTTGGGTTGTACAGTTTTTTTTATTTTGATTTGTGAAATACATGTGAGATTAAGATATATAAAGCAAAAATAATTTCAGATTTGCTCTATCACTTAAAATTGATGGAATATTAATATATATAGTATATTATAGAGTGTATATATTAAAATATAACCAAGCTGCATTCCAAGTAATAGTGCCAATATTATTAGATGTCAACATTCCTTGACCAGTCCTTTACAGGGCATCACACAAACCTACGCACAACATACTGGCATATGAATTGCTATTAGTTTAAAATTTCTTTGTTTAGCATGCTTTGTTTTGGGATTGCAGAGCATGTTGTATGGTCTATCTTCCCATATTACTAACAGGTGCTTCAGAGTTTCACTTGTACTTGTCCTTTATTCTTGTCCTTGCCCAAGAATGTTTAGTCTTCATCTTCAAACAGCATAATTAATATTCGGAATGCTCATGCCACTGACTAGTGCTGGATCCATGTACTTTGTGTTACAGCCATCTTTCCTTCAATTTCCGTACGCTCTTTTCCTCAGTCATCTCATGCAAGTTTTGTTTCTCCTGTGTTTGAGGACATGTTGCTAGGTCAGATTCTCTTTGTGCTAGAGTCTTTAGAACAGTCCACACACTCTACCTAATAAACTAATGGTGAGT
This sequence comes from Parotocinclus spilosoma, assembly GCA_033117975.1. Lineage (NCBI taxonomy): Eukaryota > Metazoa > Chordata > Actinopteri > Siluriformes > Loricariidae > Parotocinclus > Parotocinclus spilosoma. The sequence continues at coordinate 4,964 of JAVSBV010074173.1, forward strand.
ATACATGATTCAGTCCCTTAGCACCAGTTGTGTCTTTTTAATCAGATCGTACTTTGAAAAACGTACATTTCCATTCATGTGTTCTTTGCTAAAACATGATGACTCACCGTGGTTCACCTTAACCCTAACACTCAGCCTTTTTAACATTTAGCCTTATTTGTGTCCTGGTCATATGGGTCTATGAACCAAAGAGGGTTAACATGCTTCTGATGAACAAAATGCTGTATCTGTGAGTCACTCTGACTTGACTTATGCAACACATATATAGAAAGAGGAACCTGGGAGCCATAAGGCTAACAAAGTCAGAGTGGGACGTGAATACATGTCATTGTGTGAGTGTGTGCGCTGTGGTTGTCAGCCATGTTTGCTCTTTGCGATGTATAAAATGAAGTTTGTGTAAAACATGCGAATCTTAGTCATCAACCACCTCAGCTTGGACTGCTACAACAGTGCTATGCATTGTTACTGTCAAACTGATATCAAGCCCACAATACACAACATGGAAAAGACTGAACGAGCATACATCATACACATAGACCACTGACATTAATAAGGAGTTGTTCATGTTCTTAACCTTTTTTACAGCTGGAACCAGACTCACAAACATGGATCAGACTTTGTCTAGAAATTAAACTAGGAACGTATTAGACAGAACTAAGGTCACGGCAAAGAGAAGTAGTAAAAAAGTTAATAAAAGCTGACGCAGGTGCGAGAACAGAAGCAGCCTGTATGGAAAAAGGCCTAACATGAATGGGTCCAGAAGGCCATGGTCGCCCATAGAGTAGATGGTCAAGCACTTTCCTGGGAGGAGCTCAACCAACGAAATGTCTAGGCTACAAGTCAGATCAGCAGGAACAACTGGGGCAGACTGGTGTGTGCAAAGTGTTCAGAAGCGTACACAATGGGAATGGGCAGTAAAGTAGTTATACAGTGCACCAAGGTGCCAAACAAAAAGCTCATATGCAAACAAGAGTGGACATGTTTTCTGAGACCCAAGCAGCGTATGAGATGCTGACCTCGTCTCTATGCTGATCCATTATGAAACGTTCATCAGGGTTGAGGTGAGGCCAGCACGTCCTGGAGCAGAAGCACACTGGAACAGACAGAATAAAACATGTACCCAGGGTAGAAGTCTAGCAGGAGTTGTTTCTCCATGAACTGCTTTAATAACTATATTATCAAGTTTTCTTGATCAAGGTGATCTTCCAATGGATCTAAGAGACCTGGTCTAAACCATGACAAAAAGAACCAGACTGTAACTCCTTCTGCATCATCTTTGTGCACTTGAGTAGTCTGCATTTGCCTAATCTGTCATCTGTGATATCCTGATTAAGGATGCTGAAGGTTTCAAAAATGCACGTATCCACTTAGGCAGCGTCCAGTAACAATACTTTTAACAGAGGCTTAGTTAGTACACTCTACACTCCTCAGTAGGACACTCCAGTACAGGACAGCTTTCACTTTGATTTCTTTAATGTCGACACGTTAATGTCGTGGGTAAATTTGCAGACAGATACTATTTCCACTCAGCATTCATTACTGTAAACCATTGTTGAAAAAAACAGAAGTTGACAACATTTCCCAACTAGCTCATTTTTTTATATCAAACTTTCTGGACCATGAGCCTACTGAGTTCTATTGGACTATTGAGCCTATTCTCAAACCACTTTTTTTTGCATTGTGAAAAGGGACATTGTTTTAATAAAAAATGACTTTTAAAAAGAGGATTTGTTGTATTTAATATCACTTTTATCTCGTCTTTTCTGTGGACATGTTCTGGCAATCTGGGTAAGGTGTCTGTTGGAGCAGATGTGACCACTTGTGTTGGACCTTGACAGGAAGTAATGGGCCTAAAAGGAAGTGTGCTTTGTTAAGATAAAAAACACACAGACGGGCTTAGGTCAACCGCCACCCACAACAAGTACTGATATTTTCCCCAGAAAATAAGCGCACAAGCATGCTCACATAGATGATGGCATATTTTTGATGTGGCTGATTCTGTGTACACAAGCCACACAGGTAGGATCCTGAAAGCATACCACAAAACAGATTAGAACTTGAACTTTGCGTCATGCTGGCTTTAGTTGATGGCAATGGAGATTATTTAGTATATTCAGGAAAATATAAAAAAAAAGTTATGGAAATTTAAATTTAAATTTAGAATCTACTTTTCCTGGGGAGGAAACGAGAATACATGGATCCAGGAAGGTCCTTGGAACTATACGGCAGAAAAACAAGCTGCTTTGGCATCATGCCTTTAATGGATACCGATAGAATTCCAAAAATACTGTAGCATTAATATTGTTAGACAATAAGCAATACTAATTGATTTAGTTTTGCATTTCTTTATGACCACAGTGGAGATAATTATTATGCACGGTGGGTAATCCCTTATTTATTATGGAACATATCCAGTTCTATTCTGATAAAAGCAGAAGGGGATAAGATGCTTCCCTTTTTAGGACTGATTCACTGGAAACAACCCAGTTCTGAATTCTGAATTTAACAAATGAATTATTAAGCTAAATGCTCCAAACACTGACATACTGCGCATTAAATATGAAGTTTTTTATTTATAAGATGCTAACTAAATTAATGTATATGGAATTAATAGTAAAGTTATACTTCTTTGAACTATATAACTCCTGAAACGCCTCAAAATACCAAAACTCCAAAGACAAGCATTGCCCTACTACAGCAGCTCTGTTTTCTCAAAATATTGTGAGCAGTATATTTCAGTAAACAGCAATTGGTAAAGAGCTAGGTCTTAGTATAGATGATCTGCTTTAATTTATCACATGTTGACCTTGAAAGCCTGACTGTTTTAATGATTGTATTTTACTTTTAGTAAAGCTGAATCTTGCTAAAGGCCTGTTTTCTCCAACCATCAGATGTACTTAAAACTACAATAAGCAATGTTTAGCAACTTTAAATCCAAACATGATTTAAATGCCTTCTTTTATAATGTAATGTGTACGCCAACTTAAGTAAGAAACAACGTAACTGATTGGACCAGGTGACCTTCTTCCATTTCTCCAAGGTCCAGTTAGTGCATTCATATGCCCATTTTGGGAACTTTCAATTAAGGGAGTATGTTGGAGCATGTGTTATCACATATTTCTCCTTCACATGTTTTGCTAGTTTGGACACAGCCTGCATTGACCTCAATCATCAGTGAGTCTTTTGAGCTGCCAGTTTATGGTTGTCCATTTTTGGACCACTGTCGGTTGTTTGTGGGAAGTCATGGCTTAGCAGTCAAGGTACTGGACTATGGACTAGAGTCAGAGTCAGTCCAGAGTTCAACATCACACTGGTTTGTCCTTTTTCGAACCACTTTTGGTTTGTCGTGAGATATTCCTGGATCCATGGTTTAAATCCCACTTCTGCCAAAGCAGGACTTGTGCAAGGCCCTTAACCCAAAATTGTTTGGATTATAAGATTGTATCAGCTGTAAGTTGCTCTGGATAAGGGTGTTAAATGTAAATGTTAGTAGGCAATCACCACTGCTTACTGGTCGCACTTCACAAGCCTTGCTGTTTCGAAGATGCTCTTATCCAGTTGTCTGGCCATAGGTCACTCAGGTCTTTATGTCTACCCATATCGCCCACATAAATACATCGACATGAACCAACTGTTTGTTAATCTTCCAAAAACATGCATTTTACCTGATTCATTTCTTTTTTGCAACGTTTTGTCAATAGCTGTTTTATTATTTGTTCCAAATTTGTGGATTCCTAGTTAAAATAAAGGTTAAATAAATAAAATAAACACAGCCATTTTACTTGCTTGTGTGCACGGGAGTGTGTGAATCCATATCCCCACAGGAAGTAGTCTCTACCCCTCCAAAATAGGTCTGCTGATCTGGATCTGTTGCAGCATGCTCATAGTTGGGGAGAATGAGGAATTGGGAATAAGAAGTGAGAAGAGCTGGATGTCCCCTGCACACTCTGTTTGAGGCTAGCTCTATGTCATTATGAAAGAGGAGACACCCACCAAAACCTCTGCGGACGAGCAGACATGAAACTAAGCCCATTATGGCCAGTCCACTAGCTCCCAAGTCTCCCTGTCTCCCAACAGGTGCAGATTTTTGAGAACATGTTTTGGGATCTGAAAAACTTGTGTTTTAGGGTTAACAGGACTTAATGTGCTTACAATATATGCATTACTTTCAACTTAATCACACTTGTCACAATCGCTCTAATATTCAAATGATCTTCATATTTATGAAAATAATCAAATTAATGTAACTGTATGAATATGCTAAATCTGAGAAAAAATGAATTATGATCATATCTCTCTATGGGTGTAATTATGATCATGAAAGTTTTCTTTTAATTTTGAAACTGTAAGCAAAAAAAAAGTTTTATTCTCAGGACACTGACCTAAAATACATAATAAATACATTTTTCATTTTGAGATACCAGTCAAAACGTGAAATTAAATAATACTGTTAATGATGTTAAGGATTTTTGCTCTGGAATACATTTATTTGTTTTTATAAGTAAATGCATTTTAATTAAATAAAACATGAAGTTGGGCTCTTGTCGTAAATTGGATGCCACTTTCAGGACTCAAGGTCATGCATTCCATTAACTGTTTGAACCTTACTTGTAACCAAACTTATGGGGTTTTGAGATGTACAATTTCAGGTGGCTCATCCACTGGATGGTGCTGTCAGTTGCCAATATGAGCAAGGACCTCAACTTGTACAATGGATTTCAGGATGGGTTAGCAGCACTGATGTCCACATTGTTGCCAAATAAAATGAAGTTTGGCTTTCATGTTCTCCTGGTTTCTCATTGGCATTACATCAGTGAATTAAAAATGCATATTTAGGACTGCCAACAAATTTATTTTGCTCCAATAGACAGGCATATAAAAAACAATCCCAATAAACTGCTATAACATCTAAGTATTTATTTAGGGTAAGTACCTGGAAGGACTGTGTCAGGATGCTGGACATGAGCAGGACGCATGCATTGCAACCTCAAATTTATTGTACCTTTCTGAAAATAAACCTAATACCTTAAACAATTGTAACTACCCTACCCTTAGACACCAAAGTGGCCCCAAACCATGATGGGCACTTAACTATGCTTCAAAGTTGGTAAAAGTATTTGATTTGTAGTGGGTGCGAAAAGTTCATTTTATTTCTCATTAATGTACACTTAGCATCCCATCTTGACAGAAAAAACAGACATGTAGAATTTTTT
>JAVSBV010074194.1:0-10175 GCA_033117975.1 Parotocinclus spilosoma
CTCAAGGTTTCTTCCTCTTAATCTCAGGGAGTTTTTTCTTGCCACTGTCGCCATTGGCTTGCTCATTAGGGAATTCATAGGGAATTCCCTAATGTGACACTTGTTTATATATCAATGTAAAGCTGCTTTGAGACCATGTTTATTGTAAAAAGCACTATACAAATAAAATTAAATTGAATTGAATTGTGTACTGTTTACTTAAAAACTACAAGCTGCTGTAAAATTTTTAAACATCTACAGCAGACATCACTGAAAAACCACCCAATAAAACATCAGATAAATAATATCAGATAAATATGATATTTTTGTCATTTTAGCTTCTCAGCTCGCTTGTGCCTCTGTTGCCTCCAACTTTAGAACCCCCTTCTAAATCTAGCTTCAAACATGCTCCATCTCACCAGAGTTTTGACAGCTGTAATTATGCCGGTATTTAAGCCAGTATCATGATCACTCAGTGTGTCTCTCCTCAGGTTTAACAATAACTCAGTCCAGAATGCAAAAAAAAATATTCCACAAGTATTGAGTGCTCTGTCCTCTAATACAACAGCATTAGTGCAGTTTAAGTTTGTTACATCTACTGAAAACTGATTTGTGTAGAGTTTACAGCAATTGGTAGGTTTGTCAGTGATAGTAAGCATTTCAAATAATAACATCATAACAATAAAATCATAAATACATTATTATACTGACTAAATTACCATTTTAATAGTTCACAATCCAGTTTACTTGTGGACAGATGGCCAATCTATTTGACAATTTTCAAAAATCGAATGCAAAAGTACCTTCAATCTCTTCTGCCCGGAGATCTCTGTCCTGTTAAGCATAGTGACAGAAAAACAAAACAAAAGGCATAAGTATTCTCATTATTTCTTCCATTTAATCCCAGGTTTATCACCAAGCTCACAGTTGAACATTCCTTACTGCTGTAAGAGACACCTTGATTAGGGGAAGATCAAGAAGAAGATGAAGAAGGAATCATTTGGATATGTTATGGTATGTACACCTTGCCTTTGTTCATAGTTCAAAATGGAGACTAGATTACTGGGTTCGAGTTGCATGGCAACAGCCTCAGATAAAGAGATTTACCAGGTTTAGTTTGAGGAAGGCCTTGAAATACGTATAATGGATGAGGTTGTTCGCTTGAGTGCCTCAAGAGTAAATCCCTTTTCTATTTGGTTTTATTTGTGACGGAATTGTTCATCACCATAGATGTTATTATGGTTAGCAATGAACATGTTTCTGAAAACTGATTCCATAGTCTTCTATGACAGAGAGAAATGTAACAAAAAAGCAGACGCGGGTAGTATTTGATGAGCTCCTGTACAAATGACACCACAGTAGAATGTACAGTAAACTTTTACACAAGTCCATACTAAATCCTATAACTAAATAACAAATGTCTTCAATGATTGATCCTGTGCAATCAAGTCTTTTGAGAATTTTATTTAGTTCTTCGGTACCGAGAGACCTGTTAAGAGAAACATTTTTGAACAGTAGAAGAGTTGTGTCAGGTCAAGCCACATCTGATTACCTCGACTCATCACAGACACTGCAACCTGGACTCTGAATGTGTGGATTTTGCATGATCTCCTCATGTCGGTGTGGGTTTACTCTAAGTACTCTGGCTTCCATTTTTTTATTTTACATGGTTAACTGGTAACTCTAATCCCCATGTGAATGTGTCTGACTAGCATTCATGTTACTTAGCTATTGGTGTAAATGGCCATGGATGCTTATACTACTTTAAATAAACAAAAAAATCCAATCACAGACACTGCATGTTGTCCAAAATGACTTAAAGGATGAAAATATTGATACCAGTCTTAGTATATATATATATATATATATATATATATATGGACTAAATCAATATATATTACTTTATATTTAGGTTGTGTCCAAAATAGCTCATGACTTATATTAGTTGTAACAGCACATTCTGTAAACACAAGGACAATGGAACTGCAGTTTAACAACATGCCTGGCACATGCACAGCCTCTATCTGATGTTCCTCATAGAACTATCCAATTAACAAATTAGTTCTTTGTATAAAAATTGCCAGTTCCATTAATCACTGTTGTGTTTAATGAATTTATTAAATTATTATTCAAAACTAAATTGTTTTAAGGCATATATTGTCCACTCGTATAGCTATCTGGTAGCACATTTTTAAAGGAGTACATTTCATTGGTGCCTAATGAAACAAAAAATAAAATAGCAATTAATTGAATATTCAAATCATTGTACAGCAACTTGGTAAATGTGGTTAATGTTTAAAACTACACTTCCAGTTCCAGTCAGAACTTTTATATTTGGAGAACAGTTAGATCAATATGAATCTTAAATGCCTCTTTAACAACAGGACAAAAGTTTTAGTTGTGATACTGGCTACCACTGACATCTACCTGGCCTTTCTTGAAGGCCACCCTAATAGTAGGCCACTTTAGTTCTTAAAATCTAACTGGTTGGTATTTCATATTCTTCGGTGCACCCCTCTGGAAGACATTGATTACTTTATGGAGGTTGGGATCTTTAAAATGAGTTCCCCTTTGGTCACGCCATTTGAGTCACTAACATATTCTATTCAGGGTTTCTGCGGTAACATGATATAATTCTAATATTCACAAAATGGTCTGACAGACCAATTTTGGACTAAATATTAGTTCAGATTAGTGCCTCTTGTAGATATGACTATGCACAATTCCGTAAATATAAAGCATATACGCCTATTAGTACAATGGGATCCAATATCAACCCTTTCTTCTACTTCTTTAATACATTCATATTACATAAAATGTTGGCACAGTGTCTGCACATTGAAATTCACAGTTTCTGGAACAGTTTTGGTTGAATTGAGAAATTTGTTATACACAGCTAAACACAAATTAATTCAAAGCAATAATTCTTAAAGTCCTTACCTTCTTTATAATGTGTTTGGCAGGATTGGTGCAGTTTCCCATTACTTTATTTTTTTTTTACTCTTGCTTTTCACTCTTTTTCTACGTGGAATCTTTACTATCTTTTCAAAAAAAGTCATCATTCTGCATTTTCCTTGTACCTAATATTGCATGCCATCATTGCCAGTCTGTTAGTACTTAGCCAAGAACTGACACAGATACACCTCAAATCTTAAACACAACAAAATCACTGCACTTTAGACTGACTGCATACTTCTTAAATAATCTCATAACCACCATGTGTGTCCTCTTGCTCATTTGTCCTTGCACTCTTGCTGCAGATTGGTGTCCTATGCAAATGACTTTTACAATCTGGATGAGAGAAAGGGGGGGTGGGTGCCCTGAGTGTTAGAGAAAACAAGCCTTTTTTAATCCCACACTTCAGATTAAAGCTACAAGATGTAGATGTGAGGAGGAGGAATGCAGTAAGTATTGCATGATAAATATAAGGTACTGAGATATTTCTGTAAGTTACAAGCTGTCAGTGTTATGCATGTTTTCTGGAGCGTGGTGTGCATTCATGTGTGCATTAATTCTAATCTAATCTAATCTAATCACTGTGTGTGGACTTCATCTGTCACTATTTTAGTAAAACCCAGCTTTTGTTACCATGTTTTACACATCGGCCTGGATGATAATCCACACTAATCTGCCTGTGCCCTCACAAGCACACAAGCACACAAATAAGTGTGTGAGAAGTGCTAAAGAAAAATGGGTGAAAATAAATGTGGTACACAAAATAATTTTTTGCAAAATAGTAAATCAGTCAATAGTAAATTGTTGTGTTTTAAACATGTTTAAGGTAGGCTGTGCTATTGATATACACAGTATTGTACTCCTCATTTTTTACGATAAATTTCTACTTTGTCAGAGCATTTCCTTATTGTAAACCAGGTAGCATTTGTATTTTTTTTAGGCCACCATGGTTAAGTTTGGGGGTTATGTGCAGGCCCAACATTATTTAGCCAGACAAAAAATAAGTTTTAAAAAATATTGTAAAAGAAGGTCCACCCTGAAAATGCCACCATTTATAATTTTAGGAGAATACTTTTCAAACTTCCAAAGTAATTACAGTACGTGTAATGAATTGATATAGTATCCTATACACTCCAACTCTCACAAACACTTTTTTTCTACCCTGCCAGTCCGGCTGGTAAGCTGCAGGATGTATGCAAATTAAATCAGGAAGAAGAGGAATATAGCCAAAGCGATAGATGATCTGAAAGGGTGTTAAATTATGCAGAGGAGTAATGAGGACCGAAGAAAAGAGTCAGGACTCAAGTCAGGTGGCATATGGGAACAAAGAAACATCTTTTCTTAGAAATATTAGATATCTTAGGTAGAAAGCATGATGCATTTACACAGTAATTACACACAGTCGCGGATCTTGGTGACTAAACTAAGCACTTAACACACTAACAATAATCTCATTTGATTGGAAAATATTAAACGCAGCTATTCACTATGTTGCAAAATACAAAAATAAATGATGGGGCCAATACAAGCATATATAATATATGTTAAATTATATAGCTCCATGAAGGTACGACAATTTAAACAAACAATTTCTACAAAATGTATTATGAATAACCAATTTTCTATTACTAATTTAATTTGACAGCTGCTATCAAAGTTTAGGCTGTTTAAATAGAACAGAAATTGTGGACATAAGAGTTCAGACCTTTTGCTGTCTCAGAACATTCATTCATCCATTATTTTCCGCTTAATCCACACGGGGTCGCCGGTGCCCACTCGGCAACTCTGGGCACAAGGGCAGGAACAACCATAGAGAGGGCACCAATCCTTTGTAGGGTACACAGTCTTGCACACAGTCACACAATAAGGGCCACTTTAGAGACACCAATTAACCTAACACGCATGTCTTTGGACTGAGGGAGGAAACCGGAGTACCCGGAGAAAACCCACGCAGACACGGGGAGGACATGCAGACTCCATACAGAAAGGACCCAGGCCACTCCATACTGGGATTGAACCTGGGACCTTGTTGCTGTGAGGCAGCAGTGCTATCGACCGAGTCCCCGTTCTTCTTGCCCCCACACAGAACATTGGGTAAAAAAAAATATTTATTGATTGATTTTAAGTTGGAGAGAGAGTCAGAGATGTGATTAACCGGTGTAACATCAGATCTTATTTTGGTCTGGCTCAAATTAAGCTGTTAAACTGTTGTATTATTATTCACATTTACTTATTGTAGTATTTAAGTGTAGCCTAAGGAAGCACTGAACCTGGAGAGACCACATATGTCTGTTATTTCATATACAATTGACACTTTCTTTGTGATCAATCAGCATTTAACTGTGCTATTTAAAACAACTATGAGGACCTCTAAAGTTTCTTTGGCTATGGAAAACACGACAAGTCGACTAGTAATTATTACTACTAGTGCAACCACTAGTGTGTGGATATACATTTAATACATGCTTACGTGGCCAAACACTGAATGAACCATGGGCAATAGGTTAGCTTCCTCCTCAGTGTGAGTGACTGCCTCCTCATCCCCATCTCTTCTTTCAGATGATGAAGCTAGAATCTTTCTCCATCTTTCATTAGGTTTAGGGGACTCAGACATGGCAGCTTCAGTCTGCTTCCTCAGTTTCTCAACTGTCTTCTTTATAGCAGCCTGAACCTATTGACACCAAGAAAGAATAAAGTCTGATGTGTGATGAATCCACATGATCCTAAACACAGCTGGATATTACAACTGCTCACAAAAATGAGGGGATATTTTACTGGGGAAATTTAACTTGGAAATATCCCCTGATTCTGCTAATATTGATAGAATTTGTATTTACAATCCAAACCCCATTTTTATGGTAAATTACCACTCTTCATTGTTAGTAGGACAGAGTATGGTCCAGTATTTGGAGTATACATCTTCTCCATGGTAGAATGAAAGCTGTCAGTGTTATATACAGCTGCCATAACATGGGCACTCAGGAGTGGTAAAATATGAGCCCTGTCTGAAACTCAAGCTCACTGTCCTAGAACATGAGACAGGTAATCTAAGGTGTTGGTCGAACTTGATCTCAGGAGTGCATCAATAGCGGTACCCACTGTTAGTAGAACTTGAGATCTCAGGATTAGTTCAACATGAGTACCCCGTGTAGGCAGAACTTCAAATCTCCTGTTTGATTCAACATCAATATCTATCCATGACAAAATATTTGAGATCTTAACATAAGTCTGCATTTTATAGAAACTTCTAGAAACATGTTTAATTCAGGATTGGCTCAACACCAAAACATATATTTTAAGGTCTCAGTTCTTAGGATAAGAAGATTTTAGGTAAGATTGATTTTTTTCAGATGATCCAGTGTTGAACTCTGGACTGGCTTAAAATAAATATTCTCGTTGGTAGGATTTGTGAAGTTAGGATTGGCTCGTAAAGATTATGTAGCAGAACTTAAGGATGAGCTCAGCATGAAAATCTGTAATAAATTACGGACTCATTGTCACACTGAATTAAATAACTCAGTTATATGTTACTGGTCCCCATGCTTATGTGAAACAGGGCAGCTATTCATTTTATGGGCTATTGGTTTCCCTATGTAGCCTTATAAATACTACAATGACAAAGAACAATACATTTTTAAAGAATATTTACTGAAGCATTTTGTCTCTTCTCCCAAGCAACACACCATAATAATCTTATGTGTTCTTATACTTACATGTTTACTTCTACCAGAAATCTTATCAATGTTCCACATCTATCATCTAATGCAGCCTTCTGAACTATATTTTTCTTAAAAAAAAAATGAGGATATTTCAAAATTTCCCTAATGAAATAATCCCCTTATTATTATGAGCAGTGTATTTTTTTGTATTGTACAGATGCGCTAAACTAGTGTTGTAGCCTCGAGGTAAAATGAATGCTGGAATTGCAGTCGTCTGAGGTAAGATTAATTTTTAAAAATAACTTTTTTCTATCATTATTGAATATCAACAACTCATTAAATAAAAATAAATCAGTCTTTTCTCTACATGCCCCAGTATAATGCCCTCTGTCCTCAGGTTGGCTAACAGGGCAAAACAAGTTATTGCTCTTCTCATTCAGTATCCAACCAATGAACACTTTTAATTTTTGAATAGTGTGACATTAAGAATGCAGGTGCGCACTTTTGCCCGCTCATTTTACTTTGCTTTACAATTTCCGCAAAATCTAAATCTTATGTTTTCACATTTAATAATAAAAATGGACAGAATGCATGTTGTGGCATCTAATTAAGTCTGAGCAAAGAAAGGAAGCTTCCGAAAGTTACGTTACCTTACTTTAACAAAGGATTTAATATAATAATACATAATAATCAATTTCATCTATGTATTATTTATTTTACAAAATACATGATTAAATTTCATATTATTTACTTATATACAGTATATTTTAGTCCTTCTGTTTGGCCTCCGGAATTATTTTTACAACATCATTTTTACAATATCACAAGCATTATCTACATAAAACAAGTAAATTAGAGATGAGATAAACAACATCAATGGAGTGGAACCATCACATGTTAATCATTAACTTATACAATAACATGGCAACAACTCCTTAATTACAGCTAAACATCATTTCAGAACTCCTCAGTTATTTTTCTAACACTATTATTAGTTTATGACAACAGTGACTGTTGTGGCTCTGCGGTTTAAACACTGGACCACAGACCAGAAGAACCCTGGCACTCTCAATCTGCCACTTTTGAGCCTCACAATTACTTGGATTAAAAACATATCATAAGTCTCTCTTTTGGATAAATGCATCCTAACCATCCAGCGTGAGAAACAAAACATGTGATGCTCACACTCTCCAAATGTAAAGAGACATCACAGCTTTAAAAAACAAACCAAAAAAAGCTGTAATCTTGTTTCACACACATACACACACACACAAACACACACACACATTTACACACCTGTTTCGCTGATCTCTCTGGTACAGTGTTCACTACAGCACTGCTGCCTCCTCCTCCCTGTCCCTCTCGAATCAACATGAACATTGCAGCAGCGATATCTCTCTCGCCCTCTCTCTCTCACTGTAAACTAACACCTGTCCTGCCCTTCCTTTTCCTTGTCTATCTGCAATTTTGTTTTTGTCTCTTAAATCTTACAAACGTAAAACTAATGTATATTCAAACACCATTTATTATGTCAGCTTGCCATTTTGCTCTGCTTTTGCCATATTTTGACATCCTGCTCTTTTCTCGGTTGCTCTATTTTCGGCGTGGAATCCCATTTCTTTCGCAGACTCCTGCCATTCTGTCCATCTCTCTATCTTTTGCTCCTTCCAGCTACCCAGGTGCATCTGTTTTATCCTGTGGGGCAGAAGGATATGGTGTCTGTTCATCAGAATGTTTACGACTTCCCCCCGACACCGTATCCATGATACCTCCTTCTCACTTTCCTTATCGCCAACACTCTGTCTTTCTTTTGTCAGTCATAAGGAAGGAGTGTTATATTTGAGCTGGTGGTCTCAGTGACCTTCATGTCAGATGAGACGGAGGTGTTGCATCGGTGCACTTACAATTTGGTTTGCATACTATATTAGGATTCACTGATTTTGTAAGCTTCTTGTAATTACTAATGTAACCAAATAGAAGTTATCTAAGAGAGCTGTTTGTGTGTTTAGCATGAGGCGCTACATGTTTTTCCAACATTTTTCATGCAAACATCCAACCCCTTGCACCTGTGAAACAAGCTGCTTTGAGCAGATTGCTTCTTTATTGCTGAATTGTCACTGATTAGGCATTCAGTTCTTACCAATTAGTACCAATCACTCATAACTGCTCTTGACCTTGGTTGTTGTATGCTCATTAAGATGACATGCTGCCTTCATTTCAGTCCTCCTTACATTTGGGTAATATTGAGTAGCTACTCGCCCAGTGATTAGTGCAATTAGGCAAATTTAGCAAAATACTCAGAAAAATGAGGGGATATTTCCTGTCCATGTCCCATCACTGTCAGTGTGTACTCTTGGGAGACCATACACCCTACTGAACAGTCAATGTGAGGGCACTCTGGTCCTGTTTGACATGCTAAAATGCTACACACAAAAAACCTTACTTGACATGATTAGTTCTGTTATTAAGGTGAGGGGAGGTAATGTCAAGTATTTGGAAAAAAAAACATTTATATAGTGTCTGTTCGTTATATAGAAAAGTCTGAAAATGGGAAGGTTTTGATCTGAAACACTGAAATCTCTTGTCAGGTGGAAGACTTTAATACGTCAAAGAATACAATAATTCTACAAAGAAATAATTTAGTCTGAGTCATCATGTTTAGTGTCACAAAACTTTAAGGACTGATTAAAAATATCAAAAACATAAAATTGCAGGTACAAATGGCCTGATTGGATTTTTAGATTCTTGGATTGGTGCATGTCAAAACAGTAAAACAACACCGAGCAGCTAAGTAATTACATGTTCACTTTACAGTGCTATTGAGTTACTGCTGATAGGTAACCAGAGTTAGATGACTAGAAGATATCCAAAGAAAGAACTAAGGATATGGAAGAAAGCAATGAAGGCTGCACATAAATAAGAGCTTGACATGTAGACAGGCTCATTTGTTAATGGACTGTTTTAAAGGTTTTGGTAAAAGCTTTGTTTTCTCTGTCATTTTAAATCTATTTGTACAGGTAAAACAAGACCTTTTTGAAAATGGTCATGTTGTTTATACAGCTTCTTGCTAAAGGTCGATAAGCAGAGATAAATCTTGAATATGACATATTGCAGCAAATTGTTAAGTGCTGAAACCATATTAACACTGGATGCTATAAAATATATGTTAAATGTAACCTGCTGAGGTTACTCTTTTCATGTGAAACTATATTTAATATCTTTTTTTTGGTATTGAATTATATTTTTATTTAATATTAAAATATTGAAATATTATTATTGCTGTCATTATTAAATTATATTTGTTTTTGTGTATATATAAATATAAAATAATATTTGTGCACATTATATATATATATATATATATATATATATATATATATATGTGTGTGTGTGTGTGTGTGTGTGTGTGATACGAGAGTGATGTATGGCGTGTTAAGTAAAGAGAACATTCTATTACTTCAGTGACAACTAGAAACAGTTAAAAACACTATTTACTATTTACCGTGTATTTACTCAGTGGATGAATACTCACCAAAAACGAGAAGTAACACTAGAGCATCGGCCGCCTGAGTCGCTACTTGC
>JAVSBV010074205.1:0-10175 GCA_033117975.1 Parotocinclus spilosoma
ATATATATATATATATATATATATATATATATATATATATACATATACACATATATATATATATATATACACAATTTTTTTTTTAAATTTCATCCATTGGTGCTGCGGCAGATTCGAGAAATGTATGTTGTTGTTTTTTGTATTCTTCAAATATGATCGTCGGCGGATCCGCGAAACAAGCAATAAAAAAAGTCTGGTACTGGTGAAATGTACAGAACATTTGCCAGTCATTGCTCTGTCGTAAAACAGTCTCATCATTAAAAATGTATTGTTTGTTGTTACTTTTCCATTTTGTAATGCCCTTTTTAAAAATTTCGTCATATTTTTGAATACCCTAGTTACATTGCTATTAGATTTTTGCACTGTTTGATCATTTCAATAAAGAGAGTTGTTCACCTCTATAAAGGTAAATCTGTGTAGTGACCATGCATACTATGCACATTGGCATGGTCACTGCACAGCCCCAGACATAAGCAGTGCAATCCTGACATCAGACTGTGTGTAGTTTCTCTGTGTATATGTGGGCTTACTACAGGTATCCTCCGGTCTCCTCCTACAATAACTGGTCGCTCAGTGTGAGTGTCCCTGACTAACATTGCTATAACCTTCCTTTGGTCACAAACAGTCACTGACATTGACTGACACCAAATAAACAAAACAAAAATAAGAGATAAAACACTACTGAAAGACAGACTTTCCTCAGCTGACAGTCCTGACCTAAGAACACAATCATCTTAAATTATACTCATCCATTTGTCCTTGACTCCGTCACAAAGTGCAACCTAAGATTCAACTACAAATAAAAATTAAGTAATGCAGAACACTTCAACCACACAATTTTATACAAGATCTCTATTTTAACTAAGCATCGAAAGTCAAATCTAGTGACTGGTGGAATACAGAACAGAGATGGGTCGCATCTCAAGCCAGTTCATTTAGCACGCCCCTAAGGTCTAGGTTAAAGAGTAGGTATTGCTGCAATATGCTTAGTCATGATGCATGAGTGTGTAATGGCATCCCGAGTGGAATGTCTGTAGGATTCTGGGAAGGAGCTGCTCTTCTCCGACCATCAAGGTTGATGGATTGTTAGTGAGGCACAGAGACTGGCAAGTCAGTGTGAGGTGAAAACAAAAATATTGACAGGGCATTACTTGTTTTCAGCAGCCAAGTTCTCCAGAACAGCGAGCGCCATGGTTCTCGATGAGTCATGCCTGTATGCACAGGTCATTAAGCTCTCCACCATCCTAAAGCGAAAAAAAATCGGTAAGTAGCATGGACGTTGTGATTTTGGTAAGGAAATTGTCTTTCTCAAAACTGGGCATTTGTTTGGCTCTCGGCACACTTGCTTAAACTTGCATAACTCTTAACTTGATTGTAAAACTTTATTGTGGTAATGATTTTTTCCCAGTTGTAGGTTAATTGGGCAAAATCATTCATGGGACCAGCTGGAATAACATCTTCAACAAACTACGAGCATGCAGGATCTACAGGCTCAGCTGCACCATCTGTTCTTAAATGTGTTACAGGATATCACACGGAACCTGTTTGCCTCCAATGGCCAACTGTATCTCGTCCTGTAAGCAGGCTGGAGGCGGCCTAACAAGGTAGTAGAGCCTCCTTTTAATAGTACAGTTTTGCCCAAAAAATTTATCCTTTTACACTAATATTGTAACCCCGTACTTCTATCATTATTACATTCATACATATAAAGTTTCATTTCAGAGTTATATTTCAGAGTCATTCAGAGTTATTTTTTTGGTCCATGAGTATACATTGTTTCAAAAATTCCTTTTTTTTTTACATTTCCTAGTTTTACTCACTACCAAAGTTACACTGTATAGCCTGTACATTTTAAAAATAAAACAACCCCCAGTTCTCTCAAAGCAAACAAAATTACCGGCACAGATCGAGGTGTTCTATGACCAAGCGTCTCCCATGCGGAGTCTCTGAATACATGCAGACAAGGGACAGGCATTCATGCTGGATAGCTGATGTTGAATTTAGCGACTGAACAATCTGTTCATTCATGCTGGGGCACTGCAGTAACAGCTGCTGATTTTCCTCTGCAAATGACAGCATTGCAAGTTCAAGGCGTAGTCACTTCATATATACTGTTGTGAAAAAGAATTAGAAGGCCTGCTAGACCTTTAGGCTGACAGGGACTTTGGAAAACATGAATAATGAATAACAGGAAAGCAATCAGCTGAACAACCTGCCAAACCTTTAAAGGAAGGAGCCTTTTTGAGCAAACAAGCGGTTCTTCAATAAGGACATCCAAACCAATACAGACATGTAGATGCCAGAACATGGTTATTATATAGTACAGATTGCCATCGAATTCTCTTTAGCAATCAGGTTTATTTGGGATAATAATTTTAGCAATAATTATTTGGGAATGTATGTCTCTAAAGCTGTTCTTTAAAGGAAGTCGTAGACTTAATATTGCCTATTCTTGCCCTCCCCAATCAAAGCAATGCAGGGTGGATTCAAGCTTTAAACTCATTGAAAAGCTGAATCCATCTATGGCTCGGTTTTCGCTAAAGTTTCACTGAAAAAAAGACAGAGACTCATCTACAAATAGCCAAAATTGGCTTTAAAGTTGACATATGAACTCTTCACAGCTGTACACATAATGTTTCTAATAACAAAAGTGTGATTGAGTGAGTAACACAATCTATTTGATTATTGTTGCTGATTAGTAGTGTGCATCCCTTCATGACCACAATTTACCCATCTTTAAATGACTACCTCCAGAATGATAATACATCATTTTTTTTTCACAAAGCAAAAGCCATATCAACTGAATTCATGAACATGACAATACGATCAAATTGCTTCAGTGTGCTACCCAGTACCATAATCTGAATTTATTAGATAGGGATGCGGTAAGGCGGGAGATTTGCAGCATGAAAGGCCCCCCAAAAAATCTGCAGGAAGTGTTATACAATACAGTCAACACTGAGCAGAATTTCAATAGATTGTTTCCAACATCACACAGATTCACACCATGAAAAACTGACGCTGTATTAAAACGCATGTACCTTACATTTATGTCATTTAGCAGACGCCCTTATCCAGAGCGACTTACAATTACTACAATCCATTACAATCCAAGCAATTGTGGGTTAAGGGTCTTGCTCAGGGATCCAACTGTGGCAGAGGTGGGATTTGAACCCTGAACTTTCTGCTCCATAGTCCAGTACCTTAACCACTAGGCCACCACAGTCCCACTAGGCCACCACAGTATCTTAATTCATCAGCGATTCTTTAACATTTTGTTTAGATTGAATTAAATAACTTGCCCTCATATATTAATGGCACGGCTAAACATTAACCACCAGTACGTACAGAACACTTCGTTTTTTCTTATGGCTAATGTTTAGCCATGACATTGACATACGAGGGCAAAAGTACATATAAGAACATTTTCTCATCCATATCTGATTTTTCAACTGACTTTTAGCTTAAAAGCAACATCGGCTCAAATCTGTCGAATCTCCAGGCACCTCACGATTCGATTCGATTATGATTCAGAGGGTAACGATTATCGATGCATTTCCATTCGTTTTTTCTATACTGTTTTTTTTCTTTACCATGTGACTACTTGAAACAGATCCAGGAAGAATTTTATTCCAAAATTTTTTTGTTGAAAAGAAAACAAATTGAAGCAATTTAGCATATTACAAAAACCATATAAATAAATAATCAAATAAATATCTGCCCTATTATATAAATACATTTACATTTACATTGAAGGCATTTAGCAGACGCCCTTATCCAGAGCGACTTACAATCCAAGCAGTTGTGGGTTAAGGGCCTTGCTCAAGGACCCAACTGTGGCAGCTTGGCAGAGGTGGGATTTAAACCCTGGGCCTTCTGGTTCAGTCTAGTGCCTTAACCGCTAGGCCACCACAGTCCCGAACAAATAAATAAATAAATAAAGAGGATAGAACATTTCTGAGCATAGAATCAAAAGCCTGAGGATCAAACAAATAAATTAAATGACATAGGGCACAAATTCAGCTTTGCAGAGTAAAAAAGAGCTAATTAGCATCTGCAGAAACAAGAGTAAAAATGCTGAATTACTTCTTGTAAATAACAGCACTGAACATAAAACATAAGACGCAATGAAAGAATACCAACGAGGGACAGTGCAAATGAGCTTATCACACACATGGACTGCTCAGACGATCAAACCCAGCCTATCACACTCTCCTCATCGCCGTCCTTCTGATCACACACACCTCTTGTGGATTAGTTGTGTGCTGCCGGTTTCGTCTCACCCTCATTGGATTACATCTGCCGATCACTTATTGCCTTCTTGTGTATGTCTCCAGTTTTGTCTCTGTACGCTGCATCTGGTTCCGCCATTTACCCGCTCGTGTTACAGAGCTCAGTTAGTGTTGCTAATGTTTAAGATATTGTGTAAGAGCAGAAGCTGGTTTACATGTTCAGATGCAAGTTTGCTTGATTATCGATTATTGCCATTTGTTAATCGATTCAGAATTGTTAACGTTCAAATCACGATTCACCTAAAGATAGAATTTTTTCCCACCCCTGGTACAAATGTTTTAGAGATAAAGTCTGGGTTTGCTAATCAATAGAGGAAATGATTGGACACCTTTATGGTCAGACATCTGGACATTAAAGCACTAGATCATGTGTGGCCTTGAGCTCAGGGTTGTTCAGAGAATTGGCAAATGAGTTAGCTTTGATTGGACCCTGATGGGGTTGTCATGTCATGGAAAGATGCCAAGATGGAATTAAGGGACTGGCTGAGCCTAAATTAAGAGGGAATTCAATACGCACATATTGTGTTGTTTTTTTTTATTTCACCTTAGTGTTCACTTTGTATGCAGCCGTACAGAAAGTGAGCGAGTCATAGACTCTTGCTCTTTTTAAAGCTCACGGTTTTGACATTTGTTTCCGGTTAACTGATAGGAACAGACTATTATGGCATTTCTTTAACAGATTCAACTTTAACTGAAATAGATTCAGCCTTGCTTCTGTCCTTTCGGAAAAAAGGCAGCCACATGAATTGAGAAAACATATAATAGTATTTACCATTTCCACCGCAAACCCTCCTCCATAATCTAAGCACTGACACACATAGCTCCTCTTCATACGGCTGTTTAGAAGTCTGTGCAAGACACCTAAAGAAGGGCAGAGAGGGAGAAAAGGTGGGAGAAATCAAAGGGCACTTATCCTCGCTTAATACTTCATGTGAAATGTGCTGACACAACCCAAGCACACTTTAGAAAAGAATGCCAGATTTAAGCATTTAATAACTATTCAAATTAGTTCATGCATATCCAATCAGCTTAATTATTCCACAACAAGGGAGCTGATGAAGATCTTTATCTGACACATCTAAGACTGTCATCAATCAAGGACTGACGTGATGATCATGTACAGCAAGTCTTTTCTCACTGCAGCTTCAAACGTACCAAGATCCTAGAGGGGTTCTCCGTGGAATACCAACAATTCCCAAACTACACAGGCTATCAGAAGCAATTCCTCTCAAGCCTTACCTGCTTACAATATCAACGATTATACTGAAGCCATTGTTTAATCGGAATAAGGTCTGCTCAGTACCTAAGAGAAAGAAAAGATTCTGTCAGGTGTGCAGCAGGATTACCCAGACCAGCCAAAGAAACCACTTCTTTTAAAGTCAAGGGAGACAGAGAGGGAGGAACAAATAATCAGAAACTCATTAGGAGTCAGAGGCAGTGGTTTTATCTGGCCATTAACAGTATACCATCTGCAGAAAAGAATTCGTCCACAAAAGCCATTTTCAGTTATCTTCTCTGTTCAGAGTGCTGGCTGGAAGCTCTTCATTTAAGCACACTTTCAATTTCACTTTGTACTTCTGACTTTGAGACAGTGCTTTCACAGATAACTAGCAGCCCAGAACGGTTTTAAAAGTGCTCACCTGCACTAAAGACTTCAAACTGATTTATACAAGTTGGGCAGTCAATTGTAAACTTTGTAATTTTTCATGCACAAGAAGCTGTAAAGTATTTAGAGAGTCACTGATTGTGTAAGTTTTCCTACTTAGAAAGATGAGAGAGGTCTGTAATTTTCCTCATAGGTACACCAACTATGAGACACAAAATGAGAGGAAAATGAGGACATTTAATTGTAGAATTTTTAAAGAATTCATTTGTAAATTATGGTGGAAAATAAGTATTTGGTCACCCAAAAAGCAAGCAAGATTTCTGTAACTTCTTTAAAAAGTCCTCCACTTGTTACCTGTATTAATGGCACCTGTTTGACCGTGTTATCTGTATAAAAGACACCTGTCGACAACCTCAAAGAGTGAGACTCCAAACTTAACTATGGCCAAGACCAAAGAGCTGTCGAAGAACACCAGAAAGAAAATTGTAAGGAAAAAAAAACTACACCAGGCTGGGGAGAGTAAATTTGCAATAGACAAGCAGGTTGGTGTGAATAAATCAACTGTGGGAGCAACTGTAAGAAAATGAAAGACATACAAGACCATTGATAATCTCCCTCGATTTGGGGCCCAACACAAGATCTCATCCTGTTGGGTCAAAATGATCATAAGAACTGTGAGCAAAAATCCCAGAACTACACGGAGGGACCTGATGACTGACCTGTAGAGAGCTGGAACCAAAGTATCAAAAGCTACCATCAGTAACACACTACACTCAGAGGGACTGAAATCCTGCAGTGCCAGACGTTTCCCCCTGCTTAAGCCAGTACATGTCCAGGCCAGTGTGTTGTAGAGCATATGGATGATCCAGAAGAGGATTGGGAGAATATTATGTGGTCAGATGAAACCAAAATAGAACTTTTTGGTAAAAACTTCACTTGCTGTGATTGGAAGAAAAGAATCCTGAGTTGCATCCCAAGAACACCATAATCTACTGTGAAGCATGGGGGTGGAAAGATCATGCTTTGGGGATGTTTTTCTGCAAAGGGGACAGGACGACTGATCCTTGTTAAGGGGCCATGTATCATGAGATTTTAGGCCAAAACTTCCTTCCATCAGTGAGAGCTTTGAAGATGGAACGTGGCTGGGTCTGGGTTTGACAATGATCCAAAACACACCGGTCGGGCAACGAAGGACTGGATCCGTAAAAAGCTTTTTAAGATCCTGGATTGGCCTTGCCAGTCTCCAGACCTCAACCCTATAGAAAATTTGTGGAGGGAGTTAAAAATCTGTGTTGTTTTTTCTCATTTTGTCTCTCATAGTTGAAGTGTACCTATGATGAAAATTACAGAACTCTCCCATCTTTCTAAGTAAGAGAACTTAGTGGCTGACTAAATACTTTTTAGCCCCACTGTAGGTGTTCAGGGTGCTTTTGGATTGGAATGTATGCTCCTTTTGTGGTGTGGATAAGACACTTACTACAAAGTGGCAATGAAACGCCCGGGGGGAAGCAACGAGACCTCCAAACCCAGCGCTCCTCATATTGATCTCAAAGCAGGAAAAAAAAAGATGGCTTTGGGTGCAGAGATGATACCGAATCAAGCACGCATCCACATTCAGCACAACTCTGCAGTACTAAATAAGAAGGATGCCCCAACAGATCGGGCTAAATGGAGACACCCTGGCAAAATGATTGTGATACAAAACCAGGGCTTTAACTGCAGGGTGGAAAACGGAAGAGAAATCCAATGAAATAAGCATTATGTGCACTCACTGTTTGTGATGGCCTGTGTGAGAAGTTCCACTTCACCACAATAGTAGAGGATGGGCTCATTGCGTTTGTCCAGTTTGGTCAGCAAATCAGGTACCGTCTTTACCCCATGTTTTTCTCTCTTCAGCTCCTGCTCTGCTATCTCTTCCTGAAGGGTCTTCTTATGCTCCAAATCCACTCGTGTCAGATAATCTAAGAGGGATACAGAGCTAGAGAATGACGATTCCACAGATGGTTCTGCTAATAAAATTACCTACCTTAAACTAATCTTTTAAACTAATCTCCATGTACATGCCTAGCAGTACAAGTCCTGCCAGTTAAGCTAAAAACCAAAAGTACCCACAATTTTGTCAAATCTTATATCTTATCTTATATAAAATAAATAACGCTGTTAGTGTGTTTGGTCCATCCAAATCAAAGACCTCTTCACCATGCCCAAAACCAAAGAGCTGTCTAAGAACACCAGGGACAAGATTGCAGACCTGCACAATGCTGGAATGGGGGACAGGACAACAGGCAAAGCAGCTTGGTAAGAAGGTAACAAATGTCGGTGCAATTATTAGAAAATGGAAGAAACACAAGATGACTGTTGATCTTCCTCGGTCTGGGGCTCCATGCAAAATCTCATCTTG
The DNA here is from genome assembly GCA_033117975.1 of Parotocinclus spilosoma. NCBI lineage: Eukaryota > Metazoa > Chordata > Actinopteri > Siluriformes > Loricariidae > Parotocinclus > Parotocinclus spilosoma. The sequence goes on from JAVSBV010074205.1 coordinate 8,300, forward strand.
TAGGGTAAGGATGATTCTGAGAAAAGTCAAGAATCAGCCCAGAACTATACGTGTGGAACTGGTCAATGACTTGAAAAGAGTTGGGACCACAGTGAGACCTGAAGATTACCGTTAGCACTTTCATGGATTAAAATTCTGCAAGGTCCCCTTGCTCATGCCAGCAAATGTTCAGGCCCGTTTGAAATTCACCAATGGCCATCTGGATGATTCAGAGGAGGCATGGGAGAAGGTCGTTTGGAGGAAGAACAAGGATGGCAACACCTTCCCAACCGTGAAGGATGGTGATGGCAACATCATATTTTGGGGTTTGCTTTACGACTACAATGGCACCGTATAAAGCGAGCACGGATTGGGTCATATACTGCGAGATTTTGGCCAAAATCCTCCTTACCTCAGTAAGGAGTCGGACTAACCTACTTCGTTCATTAAAGATGGGTCATGGCTGAGTCTTCCAGCATGACAATGACCCGAAGCATACGGACAGCACAACTAAGGAGTGGCTCCGTAAGAAGCATTTCAAGTTTCTGAAGTGGCTTAGCCAGTCTCCAGAACTGAACCCAATACAAAATCTTTGAAGGGAGCTAAAACACAATGTTGCCCAGCAACAGCCCAGAAACCTGAAAGATCTGGAGAAGATCTGTATAGAGGAGTGGGCCCCTGCTAACCTTTGTCAAGAACTACAGGAAATGTCTGACCTGTAAGACCTTACTACAATACACCTGCAAATTTAGCTACTTGCGTTACACTATGTACCAAACGCAATCACTTCTTTTTTTTTTTCGATTATTAACATCTGCGCCACATTTTCCACAACGACACATTCACTCTACTGTGCCACTAATTCTCAATCTATGAAACCCTTTGCACACCACAGGTATTTATAGCCCAATCACCCTATTGCAATGCCTTCTGTAAGACCCTGAAGTTACTGCCTTTTTAAACACAGAAGGTGACTTTTGTTTGGGGAGAACTAAGGTAACTGCAAAAAACACTAGTTGAACCTAACTACTATACTCGCCAAACACTTTGTTAGGAACTCCTATACACCTGCAATTCTCTATGTAAAGTAGAGTACTGTGCAAAAATTGTAAGCCACCATTAGATTTGTTGTTTTAGCAATAGTATAATTACCATATATAACAAACAAGATGACTGCAAACAAGATTTTAAACTTGGTTTCTATACGCCACTTAAACTGATCTTCATTTCTATTTGCGTGAGCTTTAGCATATCGTAGAATTTTCTACCTTCCTGTTCCCCTTCGGAAGAAAAAAATGGTTTCTTGGCTGCTACCCTTGCAAAAAGATCATTCCTGCTCAATGTTTTTCAAATTGTAGAAAAGTCAACTTGGCATTCTAATTAAGCTGCCATATGCTGCTACAGTTCATGTGTAAGGCGAGGTCACAAAAGAAATCTTACTACTGTACATTATAGAACTGATATGTATTTTAAACTAAATTCAAATTTCTTGTATTTACTCATAATATTGTAACAAAGAGACTGAGAAAGAATTCTATATGGTTTAACACTTCTAAACAAATAGTTTTTCTATTGCTATGGCCTAAGTGGCTATGGCCCTTTTGCTAGTGCTATACACGTCACATGGAAAAGTATTAGTACAGAGTAGGGGTAGGCGATACGGCTCTAAAATAATATCACAATATTGTAAGATACTTTTGCGATAACAATATATTTGGCGATATATTTCAACTTTAAAGTACCTCACATAGCGACATTTTTGACTTCTCGTACTCAGCTACGTGCTCCTGCTTGAGTTGGTGAAACAGATTAGGTTTCAAACATGGTCTGGCCCCACATTATCTGAGTGAACTCTTACAATCTTACAATCCAGCTCGTCTACTTCGCTCACAGGGTG
>JAVSBV010074216.1:0-10174 GCA_033117975.1 Parotocinclus spilosoma
ATACTGTAAAAAACAAGTTCTTACTAAATTCCAATCAACGTTTGAAGAACTTATCCAGTGTGATCTGACGCGCTTTTTTTGTAGCAAATGGAAATGTTAGGGAAAGACCTGTAGGTGGCAGTTTTTTGGGTAGTGCCTGAGAGGACCACCTATTAACTGGGTAGTTGGTGGTGGGCTATTTTTATGTTGTTCACCATTGTTCAATTAAACCGGACGTTAAAGGTAAGCAGGTAAAAGGTTAGTAATGATAGCCAACCGAAAGGAAAACTGGACCTGAATCCTCTTGGCTTTCAGCCTGTGATTATCTTTAGCAGCTAGCGCTGAGTAAGTGTTTTTCTTTAACTGTTCACTTTCACTGTTCAACCTGTTACTCACTTAATTATACAAGATATTTAATACTGTATTATGAAATAATAATAAATGTTTTAAATAAATCTTTGAATTATTTAATGAATTTGGCCAACCATATGTTAATGTAAGTGTTAAAGTAAGTGTTAATGTGTAGTAGACGCCTCTGTGATACAGTTTAGATTATATTAAACTTGTTTAATGATACATTTATCTTGATATGGATGTGTTGGAACATAACCCCATCATAAATCAGGGAGCACCTGTACAGTACAATTCCATTAATGCATATAATGCCCTAAAAAGGGTAGAAATTCTGAGGATCTGGAACAGCTTAATTGTATTTACATTATTTATTATGGGAAAATGTATTCTGTACTCGAACCAAGGTACCACTGTACTAATCAGTGTATCTAAGATACACACTGCCAAGCCTAATTATTGTTATCGACAATATGCCAGAAAGTAATGAGATGTAATTTTATGTTGATATCACACACCCCTGCATGTCAGTACCTATCGTTGCTGTTACTGTTACTCAGCCACGTTTAAATGAAAAGCTCTTCTGTCCCCGACTTGACTCCCAGCCCGGTAGTGTCTCTTTTTTATTTTGATCTCAAATGTCAGTCAGTAAACAGTAAACAAGCACCAAGTGTATATGGTGTTGTTTGTGTGATCCATTGATGTGCACCATTTTGAGCTTTTCCCCTTCCCTGTTTTATTTTCCAGGTGAAATAAAGGCCAATGTTTACTCAAACGTCGCCTGACATACAGTTTAAGCTCATAACCAGGAGAATGCCCGGCATGTTGAGACCGCTTTGATGCAGTTCCTCTATCCCCTGCTGCCTGAATGCTCTGTGGAAGTGTAATTAGCTTTCCCTCATTAATTATTAGCATGATTCACATCCCTGTAGTGACTCATTAATTAAACATCAAGCTTGCATTGGTGCTTTTTGATGACAGGTAGATAGGAAAGATCAACAAGGAGTTAAGATTGTTTAGCGTGTGTGTACACATGCATAATGTTTGAACCTCATTTTTGTTCCCTTTCCCCATTTAACACGTGGAAATGTGTTGAAAAGTTATTAGCGTTTAATGTGAAATCGGGCGTTAATGCACCAACGAGCACGAATAATTTTTCATCACCGTAATGCCATGTGCCATACTGAAAAGACACCTTTAATGATGCAGAAAGCATCAAATGTCAGGGGTGGAGAGGATGTTTTTGACAAGCGAAATGTTGCGCACACATGCGCTCCCCTCACACACATGCGGAAGGAACCCGTGCAGACTGAAAGCTTGTCAAAACAAGTCACCTTTCTCTGTATCGATTGTCAGGTTTTGTGTTTGTAGAGATTGCCAGAGAGTTTTTTTTTTTCTTTTTCACACATTTTGTTTACTCTCGGGGTTAGAGTGAATGAACTGTCTAGGTGCAGGCATACACACTTTTGAATGTGTTTTGCCTCCACAGATTGTAACCTACAAACTTGAGTGCTTAGCTACTCTAGGTACAACTGCATCCTCTCAGACCTATACATGCCATGAGAAGAATTCTGTCCCAGTCCCTCTGCCACCTTTATGTACCCATCTGCGATGAAATGTTTTAGTAGTCATTTAATGCACAGTGCTATGCAAAAGACAACCATTAGATTGGATATTCCATTGTTTTAACAGTGGTATGATGACCATATACAACTATTCTTTATTGGAATAAAACCATAAAATATGTTTTTATACAAAAACAATCAGAAAAAAAGCCTGTAGGCTACAATGCGAAGTATTTGGTATGAAATGGAAGCCCATTTTCAGAGTAACTTACAACTAATATAGTCTTACAATCCATGCAATTGTGGGTTAAGGGTCTTGCTCAGGGACCCAACAGTGGCAGCTTGGCAGAGATGGATTTGAAACTTCCAACTGAGACCTTCGTATCCAGAGTATAATACCATAACTGTTGGCCACCACAGACCCTCTTTACACTTGAGTAATGGCAGTATCTGGCAGCCTCATTGGGGAGCCAATGTGACCCTTCTACAGTTTAAAGAACTTTTTCCTCCAAGAATTGTCTTTTTGGAAGGGAAGCGGCAAAGAAAACGCTTTTCCTGCAACTCCAAGATTGGAATAAAGATCAGTGAAAAAGAGCTTTATAGAGTGACAAGTCTATTTAGATCCATACAAATTGAGATTTTTGGGTCTTGTAATTGACAATATGGTCAGTATACCATTGCTTAAATACAAATCTAATGGTGACCTAAGGTTTTTATAGCTATAAGCTGCAGATAGGGGACAAACCCGTTTGCCTAAAATTTTCATTTATTACAAAAAAACAAGCTACAAGTCGCCACTTAGCCACTGCAAAAGCGCGTCAATTCACACTAGATAAGTTCTTCAAACGTTGACTGGAATTTAGTAAGAACTTGTTTTTTACAGTATTATGCTTCGCATGCTGAGTACCTATACATTGAATTGTAGATTGTTTTGAAAAACTTGTTTGCTAATTTATTTTTCAATGAACAAAGTTCGGAAGGAACAGTTGTTCTTGTTTGTACGTTTTCTATATGTGTAAATCGCACAATAAAGGTCTAATTAACATTTAATATGTTCCATAGCATGTCCTGTCTTGTAACATAGGGCATGTTTGTTTAATCGAACCAGCCGGTTATTAGGACCAAAATGACTGCGTCGCAATGTGGTCCCATTAACAGGAATCGACTGTATACACTATATGGCCAACATTACGTAGACACCCCTTATAATTACTTGTACTGTAAATAACATTTTGTCCACACTCACTGCTAACAGTTTCATAATATGAAGCTTACACCAATGGAATCTCCGAAAACCAAACAGTAAAACACAATTCTGAACACCCCATTGACTCTTAGTCTGGCATTCTAGTAAGACTTCATCTCCCCATTATGCCACATCATCAATTTCTGCCCTGCCACCAAAAACAAGTTCATGAAGGACAAAGTTGAAAACACTGTGACAAATTTTGTCTTGTTTATACAGAGCCTTGAGCTTAATTCTATCAGACATATTTCAGATGAATTAGAATATCAACAATTAGTTAAGCTTATTGTCCAACATCACTGTCTGAGGTTTCAGTCACTTAATAGAAGGCTTGTGAAATCTGTTATAGCAGCAAAGATCGAATAAACTTTATGTCAATTGTTTTGAATGTACTTTTGGATTTCACTTTTGTTAATACACAATAAACTGACATTTCCAGAATGGTATTTGCTCTGTTTGTATCCTACTTGAGTGCATACTGCCTCATTCATGATTTGGAAAAGGGCAACCACAGGACCTCAGTTAACCAGATACTATTTTGGAGGTTCACCTTTAAGCACAGCAGTGACACTGCCGGCATGAAGTCTTCATTCGGATAAATCTTTAATACAGTCCTGTACTGACCCCAGTTCATTTGTACCAGCACAACTGAACGACAATATTGGTGCGTTTGCTGTACTAAGAAAAGTATATACCTAAATAATTTTAGTCAGTACTTAGTTGTTAAGGTAGTTGACTGTAGACCTAAAAGGTCTAGGGTTCAAATCCCACCTCTGCCAATGACTATTGGGTCCTTTAGCAAGACCATTAAGCCACAATAGCTTGGGTTGTAAGACTGTCAGTAAGTCGTGTCTGCTAGATGACAAAATTGTCTCTTATTTTGACTGTACTGCCTTGTGTTATTCTTGCAAGGTGATCTAATGTTGACCAGTAGTAAGATAGCAGTGTGATTATTTCTAGGAATCATGATGGGACAGTTGAATGACCAGTATCGCATGACCTGGAGGTACTGCTGTTTATTTTTTACCCCGCTGCACTTTCAACACGTTCCCTATGAGTGTTCAAGTTTCACTTTGCGTCAGCCACATAGGACAGTGCAGTCTTGGCTCTAGAAATGATTTCTAGATTTAGCTGACTTGATTCCTGAAGCACGCGGAGTGCCAGAGTGAGTTTTGGTCTCAGTAGTCGATCATGGGATAGAGATTTCAGCCTGTTGGTGATTTATTGATCCTGTTGCAACCTGACTTGGTTTCAGCTCAGAAGATAAACAGAATTACAGGACTGAAAATGCCAGGTAGGCGTACAAATTACTTGTATTCTTTTAAAATATTTTCATATCAGGAACATTTCTAAATTGAAAATGAGAGCCAGAAACTGAGAAATGAAACAAATTATGTTCATTACAAAAGGGTGTTTTTTTTTTTATAAACTTCTAAAAATGATTCCTTATTGATTATTTGAATGGCTGTCAGTTTTCTAACTGAAGAACCCTCTGAAACATATACTGCTTACAAATGTAAGATAATTCAATAACTGTTGCCTTTATTTTTATTAACAGTGTACACTTGGGAAAATAAGTAATTGATACACTGGTAGTAGGTAAACTGTGAAAAAATCCAGAAAATCACATTGTATGATTTTTAAATAATTAATTTGCATTTTATTGCAATGAATAAGTACTTGCTATAATACAAAAACAGAACTTATATTGGTAAAAATATTTGGTACAGAAACCTTTGCATTTACAGAGGTCAGACGTTTCCTGTAGTTCTGAACCAGGAGTTTGGACCACTACTCCATACAGATCTTCTCCAGAACTTTCTCATTTCAGGGCTGTCACTGGGCAACATAGAGTTTCAAAGATTTTCTATTAGGTTTAGGTCTGGGCTAGGCCACTACAAGACCATGCAATGCTTCTTATGGAGCCACTCCATAGTTGCCCTGGTTGTGTGTTTTAGGTCATTGTCATGCTGGAAGACCCAGCCACGGCCCATATTCAAAGGAATACTAATACTAATACTAATTAGTTAATTCGGTTGGGACAGTGTTCTCATCCTTCTTCTCCCTCCAAACACGGTTCATGGACTTCATACCAAAAACACTTTCTTCCACCTCTGGATCATCCAAATGGTCATTACCGACCTTCAAATGGCACTGGACATTTGCCGGTGTGAACATTGGGACCTAGCGTGCCCTGCAGGATTTTATTCCATGAAGACATAGCGAGTTACTAACGATTATCTTTGAGACTGTGGTCCCAGTTCTCTTCCCATCCTGTAGTTCTGGGCTGATTCCTGACCTTTCTCAGATCTTGCATGGAGCCCAGAGAGAGGAATATTGATGATCATCTTCTTATAAGTGCACCAACAGTTGTCACCTTCTTACCAAGCTACTTTATTCTGTTTCTCATAGCTGTGAAGTGAAGTTACATGTTAAAAATGACAGATCCCTTCATTATTTGCATGTGGGACTGTGGTGGCCTAGTGATTAAGGTACTGGACCATGACCAGAAGATCCAAGGTTCAAATCCCACCTCTGCCCCTGGGTCCCTGAGCAAGGCACTTAACCCTCAATTGCTGGGATTGTAAGACTGTATTAATCATAACTTGCTCTGGGTAAGGACATCTGCTAAATGATGTAAAAACTTGAAATTGACAGTGTATCAAATAATGATTTTCTCCACTGTAGACAGCCTGATTCAGATTTTTATAGGGTTCTGCCTTTACACATTCCAAATGGGACAAACCAAAGAAATATTGCTACATAGAACATTTTAGAATGTAGATCATTTCTGAAATATACACTAGGTTTTTAATAGATGTTCTTCACCATCTTGCTACTTAAAGTCAATAGCCTTCCATCAGGTTAATATGCACTGCTCACAAAATTATGAGATATTTTATTTTGAAGAATCAGCTTTTTTGCAAGCAGTGTAAATGTAAACCATTACAATTACTGTTGCAACATACAGTTACTATTACCCATCTGTCAATAGAAAGGATCCATGTGTTTGTGTTTATGTTTTCATAACCTTGTGTTGCTCTTTTATGGGGTTCTGTAAAGCATGTTTTTTTTTATTTATTGTGTTTTTTTTGGCTTTTTAGAGCATTTTTTCTAAGAATATATATGATATTATTATAATGTCCCTTCATATTTGGGAGCATATTCAAGTAAACCATAAGCTATGTGAATTTTCAGTCTGCATGCCAGCACTGATCATTGTGACCTTGATTGCCATCCAATATACGCTGACATTTTGTTCGTGTAATAGCCATCTGTTTCTTTGGTCTGCTGGATAGAAGGTCACAGAGAGAACACTGTCATTAATCAAATTTTGAAGGCTTCAGACTCATCAAGTCTACACCAAACGGAAAGTCCACATTAGGCTACAGCAGAGGGACAACAGAAATTAAACAGAACAGAAATTGGACATGAATTCATGGGTCCAGTGAGGTTTCTCATTGTGAATTTACAGGCAGTCAACAACTCACAAGATGGGGCAGGTACATAGATGCTGTAATTCTACATTTTCAACATTACAGTGAAAGCAGTTGTGGGTTAAGGCTTTTGCTCAAGGGCTCAACTGGTGAACCCTGGACCTTCTGGTCCAGAGCCCAGTACCTTAAGGCTACCACAATCCTAAAGCCCATTACTACTGTTACTCCACTACACAAGAGTGGGCTATGGTTGGGGTTGGAGATCCTATATACAATGCAGGACAGAAGTAACAGCATAAAGATTCTAGCATAAAGATTCTCTAAAAACTATTTACAAGTTTAAATACACAATCTTACCACTTGCCTCACAACAAGAAGGTCCCGGGTTTAATCCCAGGTGGGGGCGGCTTGGGTCCTTTCTGTGTGGAGTCTGCTTGTCCGCCTCGTGTCTGCGTGGGTTTACTCTGTGTACTCCGGTTTCCTCACACAGTCCAAAGACATGTGTGTTAGGTTAATTGGTTACTCAAAAATTGGCATTAACTTTTGTATATATGTGTGACTGGAGTTGAGATGAACTTGTGTATGGATATAACCTTGTGTGTGTCACTTACATGTATCCACTGATGCCGATAGCGACGTTAAAGAAACCAAATAAATAAATAAATAAATACACAATCTTAATAGAAATATTAAAATAGAGAACATTATTTAAGGAAAAATATAATAAAAAAATAGGGCCTGATGTTTTCAGATGTCCATTAACAGAATACATTTGTGGAGGTGTTCACTAATTGTGTTTTTATTTTCTTAAGTCTAACAATTAATCTCGTAGTTAAACACTTGTACAGTTGAGCTACATCATTATGCCCACTCAAACTGAATAACTAATAATACTGATTATAACATTGCAACTGCACGTCATGGTTTGGGATATATTAAACATCATGCAAACAGTTGTTTTTCAACATGCTGGATGTGGGACTGGGCAAGCATAAAGAACATAGTGAACTGGACAATAGCATCTCTGACACAAGAAAACTTATGGGGTGCTTACATTCAGCAGGAGGGAGAACCTACTGACAGTGATCCAAGAAGGGACAAATCATGAACCAGTGTCAGGTTGTTGAATAAAGTTTCAAACTGGCCCTTGAAGATCTGATCTAAGGATCAGTACATGCCATAATATGAATTTCTGGTTATGTGTATGCCCTTTATCTGGGAAAGTGATAGCACAACCCTGTGACATGTCAGTGGAAGAAGTGTTAACATTGCTGTCAACCAGGTGGTCACAATGTTTTGGCTTATGGCAATATAGTTTATGCTTTATGCATCAAATTTGGAGAAATAAGTAGAATCTGATATGGTTCCCCCCAAAATCTGGATTTGTTTGTAAAAGAACTTAGCTTGGCCAAATAGTATGTAATGCAGTATTGATACTAGATGGTATTGCTGTTATAGAAATAATAATACATGCAGATGAATGTGATTTTAATCACAAATTAGGTGTAGGTAATGAAACTGACAGTCAAGTTTATGTCTTTGTGTGTTACTCAGAGGCCTTTGTGACTCTGGCAACTAATGATGCCTACTGCATGGGGTGTCTTGTGGTGGGCAAGTGTTTGCGAAGACACAAAACGACTAGAAAACTGGTGGCCATGGTATCTTCCAATGTTAGCAAAGAGGCCCGGTAAGATCACTTAAGTGTAAAGGTATTCGCACTTTAATGTGTTTTTAAATGTTGACTGTTCCATAATATCAACCCTTATCATAATATAAAATACAAAAGCACATAAAGTTCTTCTATATTTGTCTTTGTGACACAGGTCATCTTTAAAGGATGTGTTTGATGAGGTTGCAGAAGTGGGCATGTTGGACAGCAAGGACAAGGCTCACCTCGCCTGGCTGGGGCGTCCAGAACTGGGTGTCACTTTCACCAAACTGCACTGCTGGACACTCACATACTACAGCAAGTGTGTGTTCCTGGATGCTGATACACTTGTGAGAAGGCACTCTTATTCTGTTCTATTTGATCACAAGGTTCTGTGTAAAACCTGAAAGTTACAGACTATTTCTTTCTCTATTCAAATTAAGATTGAATTGCTGAGGTATTAAGGTATATATTAGCATGAGTAAACCAACTCACTAATACACATAATTACTTATTTTATCTGTATTATATTAAGCTTTATTATGGAATGCTGTATAAGTAAATAATGAATGAACAAAAGGTATTTAAGGTTATCAAAAGTTTGAGGTTATCTTAATTTCACACTGACAGTATTCTAAGCTTCAAAGCTGTAGTTAAAAGTTCCTCTATTACGAGAAATATAACATTTTTAACAAAACATTTAGTCACATTTAGGCTTGAATACATTTGTGCAATTGTTTTTGCCATCATAACAGCACAGTCTCTAATAACATGTGATGACACTGGAGAATGAAAAACTCTTCCTCAATACAGAATCACTCCAGATTATTTTGTATTCTGTCTTCTAAACTTTCTGGTATATGGTACTGGATCACAGCCCAATGGATTGACCCACAGCCCCAACTGAGCAAGCGTATGGTGAAAATGGCAAAGAAAAAGTCCCTAATTGCCTCATTGGGCAGCCAAGATTTTATATGTAAGAATTTAACTAAATTACCTAAATAATAAATTGATAAAGTGTAAATACACAAAAGCAAGAATAGAAAACCTAAAATAGAGAACACTCCTAAATAAAAATATAGCAACTAAAACTACTGACATATCTATATCCAATATATAACATTATTAAGAATATAATAACTAGAATATTCATCTATAGAATATACTCCAATAATATATATGATATATACATATACAATAAAACAAATTGTAAATATGTGTGAGTCTCAGCGCTATTTAGCTCAGTAACTGAGGTGCTCAGCAGTTAATAGCTGTGACATAACATCCTCATTGAAAAGAAGAGGGGAAGGGGAGTTTGATTCCTCTATTTTTCCTCCGCTAACATAAGAACTCAGTGAGAAAACAGAATATGTAGTTAAATATATTGAGAACAACAAATCCAGAACACATTTATGTAAGTTTAGCATTAGTCTTCCAAATAGTTTAATGGCTTGATAGTGAAGTCTAATTGCTGATTTGATCTCAGTCGCTACCACTTTCTGTAACTGTGATCTTTGCTTTACATCCCACTTTTACTGTGTGTGGGAGCAAAATCCATGTGTGTTCTATTCCATGCAGTTTCATAACAGCTTCAACAACAGCGGTTATTTTAAACTTCTTAATTATTGCCCTAACAGTGGAAAAAACATTTGCTATTTTTATAGTCACTGCCTGATTTATGAAGGTCATCATACTTTCGTTTCATTTATAGTCGTGTTATCTAATCTTCCTTATGCTGATGAATAATTAAGAGGATGACTTTGGTCTGTGTGTCAATTAAAATTTAGCCTTTTGACAAAAAATTCATTGGGAATAGACCTAAATCATATTTATATTCTGCATACATACGTTGCATCCGGAAAGTATTCACTGCGCTTTACTTTTTCCACATTTTGTTACGTTACAGCCTTATTCCAAATTGTATTAAATTTATCTTTTTCCTCAAAAT
>JAVSBV010074227.1:0-10174 GCA_033117975.1 Parotocinclus spilosoma
GAGTTAAATCTGCGCAGAGTAGGGAGAGCGGTTGAGAGATAGAGATAAATGGCGGCAGACGAGAGTGACATTGTGGCAAGCTTGATAGCATCGCCTTTTTCATGGCGGCCTTTCACAGAAAAACTTCAAATAATAAAAAACGGAAGACCAACTCCAGAACTGGAATTAAAAGAAAATATTAAGCTGTACTGCTGGAGTTGTTTACTTTTTACAACTGACAAGTCATCCACCTGGGTCTGCGGCGGATTTGTCAGCCTTACAAATCTGACAAAGTCAGCACACCGACATCAAGATTCTGCGGGACACCTGCAAGCGACGGTCAATTTGAAAACTTTTGGGGACACAAGAGTTGATCTTCAGCTAGATGAGCAGCGCCAGGAACAGTACTGGACAGGATCACTTGGGAGCTTTGGGGCACTGATGTCCATAGAGAAAGGTCTTCTTTTGGAGCTCAAATCAAAGGACAAACCTTTTGACGCTGCCATGGCAGACAGATGGTAACATGGTTTTGTAATGGTGTGGGGGATGGTGTTTTCTTGGCAAACTTAATACCAAATAAGTATTGTTTAAATACCACAGCGTACCTGGAGTGTTTTGTTTATAATGTTCATCCCTTTATGACCATAGTGAACCCATCTTCTTCCAGCAGGATAACATATCATGTCACATAGCTCAAATCATCTCAAGCTGAATGCTTAAACATGATAATGACTTCACTGTACTCAAATGGCCTCCACATTTACCAGATCTCGATCCAATAGAGCACCTGATGAGGTAGAACAGAAGATTTGCCGACAAATCTGTATGAAACTCTCATGTAAATATGAACCAAAACCTGTAAAGAATGTTTCCAGCACATTGCTAAATCTATGTCACAAAGAAATAAGGCAGTACTGAAGACCAGAAGAATAGTCTTCAAAGGGTGGCCAGTTGGGTGGTAGCAAGGTTTACCTAAGTAAGTGGTCAGTGAATGAATGTTTCTTTGTTTTTTGCAATAATTGTCTGTGTTCTTTACCCAATTAGGAGAACATGACATTTTGGTGAACGAGGGTTCAGAGCAGACCATAGCAGTAGAAGAGATGATTCTGCACCCCAGTTACGTCTCAGAAACAGCAGATAGCGACATCGCCCTCCTCCAGCTTCGCCATCCCATTGTCTACAGCACGTATGCAGTACCTGTGTGCCTCCCTCGCAGAAACTTGGCTATACGAGAGCTCTGGTCCATCCACAAGCACACTGTGAGTGGCTGGGGAAGGCAAAGTGAGCAAGGTCCCACCTCACGCCTGCTCCAGAGGCTTGAAGTGCCCCGTATCCGCTCTCTAGACTGTATTAAGGAAAGCAATGTGTCACTGACCCTTAACATGTTCTGTGCTGGTTACATTGAGGGGAAACAAGACTCATGTAAGGGTGATAGTGGTGGACCTCTAGTCACTCATTACAGGAACACTACATTTCTTATGGGAATTGTGAGCTGGGGCAAAGGATGCGCTCGCCCAGGTTACTATGGCATATATACACGAGTGTCCAATTATCTGGAATGGATCCACAAGTACACAGATCCAACAGTAAATTCAACAATGGCATTTACAGAAAAAACAGTCTAGCCAAATGTCTTTGGCTTGTTTTCACACTTATATAAAACATTTGTTGTAAATTGGTTGTGAAAGTAAATGGTCAGATGCTGACTATTATAGCATCTGACATAACCTGTATGCAAAGTGAACCCAGGAAACATGCAAACATGTACATTCTTACACTATCACTATCAAGTGGTAAAGAGTAAAATGTCAGAAAAGCAATGCATCAATGTGCAGCCTGTGTTTGTTACAGAATAAAAGTTAATCTTCCTTCAATTGCTAAATATTATGTTCAATGGAGATGGACCGCAAGTACACAGAATAACACAACGGTCTCGAACCCAAACGCACACAGCTAGCTAATGTGACGTTGGGTGCAGCAGAATGAGCAAACAGTGAGGCTCTATAATGAAGAACGAGAAGGGCTTTAACAGCTGGTGCACCCGCCTCCACATGTAAATCCACCACTATGATTGATTATGACTCTCAGCTTGTGACACGATCCATTTGTTGCCTGAGATTAATCCAACCTCCGTGTTATGCATGTATGAACCAGTTTCTCCAAATCCCAAGTAGAAAAGATATTTCTAAGTTTAGAAATATTGCTTAACTGAAAGAAAGCTATTTGTGTGAAGTTATTTACAGTTGGACTGGGAATTATGAAACAACCATCTAGATCTAATGTATAATTATGATGACAGTGGATGCAATGCATTAACTATCAACAATACCGAGTGAGCAGGTACTTGTTGAGCAGCATTCATTCTTTCCCCCTTCGTCCTAGTCTTTCTGTTTTCTGTTTTCATGGCAATAGGTACGCTGCATATACTTAAACGTTTGATTAAAAACATTCAAGCACTCCCGGGTGGTACACACTGGAAACATGGTGGTTTCATCATGTGGACAAACAGACAGGCCATAAAATTCAATCAAGCTGATCAAACTGAATGGTTTTTGATAACCCAAATGTGGTGAAGAATTTCTTTGACAACTACTGGTGAGAATAGGGTGCGAATGGGAATTGCTTTGGAAAACCTTGGCTGCACACATGACAGTTAACAATAGGGATGTGCCATATCGTATCATTCTCAATAATACGGGTATAATTTTTAAAACTATATAAAACATCCATATTGTCATATTGTGACGTCTTTACGTAGTGACATAATGCATTTACACAGTATGACGTACATCCAGTACTCATACATATAACAACAGATATGGCAGAAAGTGGTTCTGCGGTGGAGGAGGGGAGTGACTTCGGTAGTGTGGAGTTGGTTTTGATTCAAAATATCAGATGTACAACAAACTACTGTAATATGTAAGATATGCAAAAGGTCTGTAACAACAAAACGTTGTAACAGACCACCTCAAGCAGAAGCACACAGCGGAGTATGAGAAATGTATGCCGCAAGGTCAGGTATTTTAAAGTATGAAATATATTTTATTGCAATTGTATGTTTTGGAAATATCGCCAAATATATTGTTATCGCAAAAGTACTCTAAATATCGGGATATTATTTTATGGCCAAATCGCACACCCCTAGTTAACAAGACATCATTTTCGGAGCGGGTATTTTTTTTCACACGAGCAATCACAATACGTTCAAATGGTTCAGATATAACCCACATTGTTCAAAGTGGTACAGGTTTAATTATTTGGTTTGGTTTACCAACCTGTACAAGCTTAACAACGCCTGCAGCAATACCTTGTAAAGTTATTATTAAAAAATTCCTTCACAATTTGCTGGTGTAGTTCAAGATTCATTGCATCAATGGTTTCAAGTTGTCCTGGCCCAGATGCAGCAAAACAGGCAAGATCCACGATACTACTACCACCATGTTTCATAAATGAGATGAGGTTCTCATGCTGAAATGCAACATGTTTCTTTCTCATAACAAAACACTCATTAAAGTGCCATGTGATTTGTGATAGTTTTCAATTTGGAAATAAATTATTGTCTTATTGTAACCCTACCACTAACACCATTGTTGTCCACACCAATGTTATTCCTATAGTGGACTCATTCACAGTAACATTAGAAAATGTGAGAGTGGATAAGTGACCCTGGGTTCCTTTGTAACTTTATAAACTATTGCACTTCTGATGTTTTTGGTCAAGTGAGCATCTGTGGTCTTAAAATTCCTCAGTATGTATACAATATGTGTAACTGTGAATTGGTGAACTCCAAACTTATGCTTGATTATCTTCCCAGTCATTGAACACACCTGACTACTTGAGGTTATCTTTTATCACATTACTCCACAAATCAATTATTGATTGATTAGACAAATTATTTTGTCTAATACTGGGTTATTTATATGTACTTTTAGAAATTGTGTAAAGGTTTGCTGTTTTATGTCACATTTATTAATAAAAAATAGAACATTGAAAAGGAGCACTAACTTTCAAGCACCACTGTAGGTAAAAATAGAAACAGCATGCATTATGTCTCTCGTATGAAACTACCATAACTAACTACAGCAAGTTCCGAAGTTGTGATTTCACCATGTAGAAGTAAAGGATATGAGCATTGTGATAATAACCATGGCTTTCTGTTGCACCAAAAACAATCGTTCTGGTAAATATTATTATCAGCCTACAGTAAAAAAAAGCTCAAACTATCCTTTGACCCAAGGACTGACCAAGCAGAGCTTGTTTGCCTAAGAATGATCTTACAATCACCAGTGTTGAGCTACTACGGTAAAAACGTGGAATCATGAAGACTGAAACACTTCTGTTATTCTGGTTTTTTTGTTCTACCGTATCTGGAGGAGGTAAGCAGAGACATAAGTATTTATATGCTTTGATACATAAGCCTTTTATGTGGGATGGCAAGCATAGTTAACCTAAATGGTCTTCTATTATACATTTGTTTACTTGTAATTGCTCAATTCTTTTCTAGAACTATCTATTTGAGAAGTCATTATATCATATGTAGATACTCATAGCAGCACTAAATAGTAGTAGTATCACCATCAAGTAGAATTTATTTTTACATTCTAACTGGCATATAAATTCCAATTCTGCACAATTAGAGTGGACTTATTAATTAGTTGAAATATTAGCTTTACATTTGTAATTTAATGACGATGTATTGTAATATGAACTTAGAAAAACTGTTTGGTTTTAGATGTCACTATATACTATTTACTATATAATTAATATTATATAAGTATCAAACTTTAGTTTGATCAAAAGAAGATATTTTTTATTGTGATTGATCTGATAAATAATAATTACACTGGGGACTTGTTTAATTTCACGTTAAATTTAATTATAAGTTGAACAATAAATTATTTAACTTGACTGAACCATAAGAGTGTAGAGAGATACAGAGAGAAACTCTAGTATGACAAAAATTAACTATGGGTGTGTAGAATTGATATTATGGTGAGGCCGAATTATACAGTGAGTAACTAAAACCAGTTTTAGTAATAATTGTACCATTAATGACATATAAGCTAACACAATGTTTCATATACTGTATATGATGCAATGTTAGTTTTGCTTTTCCGGGTTTTTTCTGTCAGTGTTTCTGAGGAAAGATGATGCTAACTCAATGCTTCAGCGCTTCAGACGTGCCAACAGTGGCTTCTTTGAGGAGGTTAAACAAGGAAACCTAGAGCAGGAATGTTTTGAGGAGAAATGTGACTATGAGGAAGCACGTGAGGTGTTTGAAAATGATGCTAAAACGGTAAGCCATGTTTTTAGCAGCATGCAGATACACCAGAGAGGGTACACCTTCAGAGTACAAACCTCAATCTGATAATGTAGTGATTATATTCAAAGTCACTAACATATTCACATATCAGTGTCTGAGTGTAGGCATGGGTTCAAAGATACCAACTAGGCAGGAAATAACAATTCTGAGAAGGACCTAGTCTAAAACTTCTTTTTGTATTTCCCTGTCTTACAAAGAGAATTTTGGTTGACATACCATGGTGAGTTACAGGAAATAACCCATTAAATTTAATTCTTAAACATGTATTTCTTTAGAAAATTCTAATTCAGCAGAAGAAACATCGTATTAAATTGTATGTTTTTTGTCTTTTTAAATGTTACATTTTGCCGTTGTGTGAGTTTGTTTTAAAATGTTTTTATCCCCAATTTTCCTGGTTATAAGATAAGATGTGATTTACGTGTGATGCAAACTTGCAGTATAAAAGCTAAACAATTGTGGGTCAAGGGCCGTGCTCAAGAGGCCATACATTAACCACTCCACACACCAGCATTCACACTGGAATACTGCAATACTGACTGACCCAACCCACGCAGACATGGGAGGACTCTACACAGGCAGCGCAAGGTTGAATGCTGGTCTATGACTAACCACTGCTGCAATTCTTCAGTCCTGAGTTTTGCAAAACTGCCATGTTAAGGGAAATGCAGGTTCAAGTGACTGCGGTGGCCTAGTGGTTAAGGCACTGAACTATAGACCAGAACGTCCAGGGTTCAAATCCTACCTCTACCACAGTTGGGTCCCTGAGCAAGGCCCTTAACCCACAATAGCTTGAATTGTAAGACTGTATTAATTGTACATTGCTCTGGATAAGGGCGTCTGACATAAATGTTTATGATTCAGTAATCTCATCTTGCAACAGTGATACATATTTTCAGAAAGGAAGCAGTATCATAATCATAGACTGCCTATAATAATGTTATATGTATTCATCATTAAAAATGTCCCAAAAATGTTAACCTATTTAAAAACCTTATTTTATGTTGTCACTACTCCAGCTCGTGAACCCTGTTTGACCAACCCTTGCAAAAACAATGGGACTTGCATATATTTGGGAGACTCCTACATCTGCCAGTGCCTTGAAGGATTTGAGGGCAAATATTGTCAAGAAGGTAGAACAACTAAAATAACAAAAGCTTTTAAATTCATGCATTAACGTTCAAGAGTTTTGGTTTATTAAGTGAAATGAAAACACTACCCACTCATTTTAGTGTTTGAGGATACTTTGAAGTGTCTGTATCTGAATGGTGGCTGTGAACAGTTCTGTGATGGTTCAGGCCACAGACGAAAATGTTTGTGTGCCTCGGGTTATGCTCTCGGAGAGGACGAAAAGTCCTGCATTCCTGAAGGTGAGAACATCTTCAGTAGTTACATATTTATAAAGGTTATAATTACTTTGTTTCAGAGTATCAAATGCATTTCAGGTAATGACCATGTCTCAAATTTACACTTAGACTTAGTCTCAGCAAAACGCTTCACATTCACAAAATCACTCTTATAGAGGATTATATCTACAGATTTACAGATTTCTAATGCTTGTTACGATCCAATCTGTTGTATTTGAAGGATTAACTTTTAATAATTATGTATGCTATAGTTCAATATCCATGTGGGAAGGCACCCATTAAGATGAGCCAGATTCTTGTACCACGGGTTGTTGGTGGAAATCAGTGCCCTAAAGGTCACTGTCCATGGCAGGTAACGTATATGTGCATTATACCATTCTGATCTGCTATTAACAACACTGGGCAATAAAAATTGACCACTTTTGTCCCACAAACTAAAACAATTAGACCTTATAGTACTTTTTAGTACTTTCAATCAGGCATTGTTTTTTGAGAAACTACATTTTTTACAATTTAGTCTGACCTTTGCAGACCTGCGACAGGAAACACTATACTACCCAGGGACGTTACAACCTATGACAATGGGGCCTGCAAGGGTGAAACTTAAGCATTGGTGAGGGGACAGTGGGGCTTGAAAGTTTGTGAACACTTTAGCATTTTCTGTGTTTCTGCATTATGACCTAAAACATCATCTTTTGCACAAGTGGGTTGACAGTCAGGTGTGAGTTGGTGCCCTGTCGGAAAGAAAAGTGATCTCACTATGATCTACACTAATACAATTTGTGAGGACCTCATTAAAAGAGCGGTTGACAATCATCAAAGCTGAAAAGGTTACAGAACTATCAAAAACCTAAGATTAGACTATGTGTAACGGATGCTAGACATGGCAGACTCAAGTGCAATGTTGCAGATTCAGGTTTAAACAGTTCAGGACCAAAAACACACAAAAGCAGACAATACCAGAAGGATGAGGCAAAGGATGAAATCGAGGGATGAAGTGAGGATTGAAAGAAAAGTGATATGCAAAAAGCAGTAGTGTAGTGCACAACAAATTAGGAACCCAAGTTGCGAAGTGAGAGTGGAGGTGACTGTAATAAATAGTGAGAGTCATTATGGGAGTAAATAAGCACCAGGTGTGTGTAATCAGGAGGATGGCGAAGGTAAGCATGTGGTAGGTTGGGCACGCGAGCAGTCCAGTGGTGTGACACTATGATTGTAGACTGGGCTCGACAAACCCATGGCCAGATAGATAATGTACAAATGCAGGAATTTCAAAACCATTGTTAACCAACCCAGACATGGTCGATCAACAAAAATAAGAGCAAGGTGTCTGGCAATAGTCTGCAAAGTCACAAAATAGCATAGGGTAACTTCTAAGAAAGCAATGAGAAAAATCACACTGTAATCCATCAAAATAATTTAGCAAATCTATAAAAAGTGGTGATGGTAGTATCAGAGTTGAGAGTTTTGTATGACATCTGGACCAGGTTGGTTGGTCATCATGATACAACACCGAATCCTGAGTATACAAGTTGTTCTTACAAAGAATGCTTAAAGAGGTTAA
The DNA here is from genome assembly GCA_033117975.1 of Parotocinclus spilosoma. NCBI lineage: Eukaryota > Metazoa > Chordata > Actinopteri > Siluriformes > Loricariidae > Parotocinclus > Parotocinclus spilosoma. The sequence continues at coordinate 8,231 of JAVSBV010074227.1, forward strand.
GAAAGTTAATGAAGAAGTACAACATTAATAAAGTCTTTGTATTACCATGTCAAAGTTCTGACCTTAATCCAATAGACATTTTGTGGAAAGAACAGTTCATGTGAGGAAACCCACCAACATCCAGAGTTGAAGCTCTTAGTTCTTAGAAGCTCTTACTGTTAGGGAACGGACTGAGGACCCAAGGATGCGGGGACGGGGGTTAACGCGATGTAGGGGTAAAACGGGGAAGAACTAAGGAGGCAGAGCAAAAGGCTCTCCAAAATACAAAAAGGAACACGACACTTAGGACCACGTCCCAAATCAGGCGACGTACCGTGCCTCCTAAGTGCTGGGGGGCGAGCGTGAGGCTCTTAGAGCACTGAGCATGCCGGAGAAAGGTGTCTTCGGGGTGCGTCCCAAATCGGGCGACGCAATGCGAAACCGCGAGTAGGAGCCGCTTTGGGTGCGTCCCAAATCGGTAGACGCAGCCGAGCGGAGAGAACCGTGGGAACGCGCGAACGGAGGCTAAGCCTCGGGAAAACCCTGATATCAATCCCTATCGCTAAATTAACCTCAGGGGTTCCCCCCTTACCCACCCGTCGGCGATATATGCCCCGGGGTGTCACCGGCTGACCGTAATGGCGGACGCGGACGAACGCTAAGGAGCGATAACGCGAACGTGAGCACGGACGATTAATGACGACGTGGCACCAAGGCACGCTGGAGCTTATGTATAAATAACGTGAGCTCCAGGTGATCCTAATCACGTCGTCTGATTTAAGGTTTAAGAAAACAAATCTCGGCTCTAAACCACAAACCGTTAAGTGTGATACGGACTTCAAAATAAAATACGAGGGAAAACTCTTTCCAAAGGTTCTAAATGCCAGAAGTGATGCACCAAGGTGTGATGATTAAATAATGATGTGGCACCTTCCTGAGAAGTTTTGGTCCATGTCTCTATGGTAGCAGCAGACAGTTGCTGCAGATTTGTCAGCTGCACATTTGTGATATGAGATCTGGTGACTCCGGAGGCCGACTGAGTCCAGCGAACTCATTGCCATGGTCAAGAAAGCAGCTTTATTTTAAGCTTCTAGCCGGCAGAGGGTGATACACTGTGGGCGTACAGGGGTCAGCAACAATACTCGGGTAGGTTTTGGGGTTTAAACGATGCCCGGGTGGTTTTAAGGGGCCCAAGGAGTGGCAGGGATACCCGACCAGCAGCAAATTCTGATCTGACCATCTGAATGTTCCAGAAGAAATCGAGACTTTGAGTGAATTGTATCCTCAGTTGCTCAGGAGGGGCACCCGGTGTGTTTCTGCTGCTGTAGCCTATCAGCCTCGGGGGTTTGATCTATCGTTCATTTCTGCATTAATGCTGCATCACAGACGTGTAAACGACCTCTAACCAAGGGTCTGGACCTGACCCCGACCCCGTACCATGATAGAGCCTGGCTTTTCATTTCTGGACCTTTTATTGTTCTCTAACCCTGATTGGTCTGAGCACAATTAGATGTCTCCGAACCTAGAGAAGTGGGCGGAGATTGTGGGCGTGGTACTAACACGAGTTGGGGTTTTGTTTTTTTTTTGGTACAGTAAAGTTTTAAGCGGTACTTGTGAACGTAACTCTGCATTGTAGAGCTTGATAATGGTTGGATAAAAATCCCTTACCCATGTGCTCCTATCAGATACGGATCACTGACGCCTCCGAGGGAGGGGAGAGAGATCACCCTTGTTTCCGTTTAGTTTTTGGGACTGAAATTCCACCAGGGGGAGAAATATCTACACTAAATCCCTTCCCATGTTTATTAGAGGAACATCGTTTATAAACATTTTAACCATGGTTGATAAGCTGGAGGGAGTTCCTCTGATGATCATCCTCTGTCCTTCCGCCTACTTTTGAACCAAATCATGACTGAAATAATTCATTATTCCTAACTATAACCCCCCCCCCCCCCAAACCCACAC
>JAVSBV010074238.1:0-10174 GCA_033117975.1 Parotocinclus spilosoma
CCTGCCGAAATACTTCATGGATCACATCGATGAAGGACAGAAATGTGTGGAGATCGATTATCCATCAAGTGACCGAGAGTCGGCTGCGACTGTACAGTTAATCCCATCCCATTAAATACCTTACTTTAAAGTATCTAGTAAAAATACATTCATTATAATTTAATTAATAGAGTTCTACAATCTCCTGCAATCTTATTGGCTGGTTGCAAAGTAGAAATCCGATTATTGCCTGAGTCATGTGAATCTGAAGGTTTTCCCCTATCAGATTGTCCAATTGCATGTCAGATAACTGGACTAGTAAATTCATGTGTAAGTGCAAGTTCTTTGGAATGACAAGTCAAAGACCCTAATCCAATAGAAACGTTGTAGAACAACCTGAAGTGGATATTTCATGTTATGAAACCCATTAACATCCCAGAGTTTAAGCTGTTTGGAAGAACTGAGTAAAGTTAAAGGAACTGTTTAGTTGTATTTATTGCTGGGTTCCATCAGATACTGAAGCAAAAGTTCACGTACTTTTGCCACTCACATATATGTAATATTGGATATTTTTTCTTAACAAATAAGTAATGAAGTATACGATTTTTCCCACGAATTCAATTTTTACAACTTATGGTAAACTCGTGATTTTTTAGGTCATAATGCATAAATCCACAACTTTCAGATACATTTCCCACTGGTTCCTCTCAAGCACTCTACTGAATTCTACCCACAGCGTTTCTGTTAAACATGGCGTGCCCTGACTTCCATCATCGACGTGCTACTGTCATGTGCGCGTCTGATCTTTGTGACGACACAAACACGTTGGGCAATTCTTTAGAAAGGTCAATTTTCCAGTGTGTTTGCGGTTTGCCTCTCGGCTTCCTGTGTCGTCATTTATTCAGGCAAAATAAAGTAAGCGGAGTTTTTTCGGTCAGAACGAAAATTGCGCATGTGCTGTATGAAACGGTATAAAGACAGCTGGAGGTCGCATGACAGTGTGTAGCTTGGTTTATTCGCTGTTACGCATCAGAGCTGGACGCCGACAAATGCGTCGTCAGAAACGTCATCTAAAGGAACGAGGGATTTTTAAAAGACAAACTCCTTGTTCTACTGAAGTTTCCGAAACAGCGACTTTCTGACACTTGCTGAAATGCAAAGACAGAGAAAAACGAGAAAACCAGATATTAAACTGGTCATCTTGGGAGACGTGAACGTTGGGAAGACTTCTCTTCTCCACAGGTACACGGAGAGGAGCTTTAAAGACACGCTGAGCACAGTCGGCGGTGCTTTCTTCCTTAAACAGTGGGGTCCCTACAACATCTCCATTTGGGACACAGCAGGTAGGTTACAGTGTATTTTAGGATGTTTAAAACGTGGCAACGGCTAGATGACTGAAGATTACTAAGATTTTAGTGATTCGAACAGTCTCCATTTGTATACTTCTTTTAAAGCGCCACACCAAACCCTTTGTTAAAATGTATATTTATTTTAATTTGAGATACGTTATATTGATGCTCACTCATTTCCGCGTATTCTCTTGAAATCGGGACTCATATAGTATAACAGGTGTCCCAAACGCCACAAACCTCATAGTTCTCACTAAATAATACATTAAAATATGTAAAAACCACACCATAGTGGCTTTACATATGATGTGGTGTGCAATAAGCACTTAAGAGGAAAAGTCAAATTGGGTGTAGTCACGCTCAACTGTTTGCTAAACGTATATTAAAGTATAAATAAATATTAGCTAAATGTAAGTATAAATTAATTGACATTTCATTATTGAATTTGGATATTTTTAGGTCTCTTGATTAATTCATATTTCTATAGTTTTTTTTAAATTTAAAATTCATATAATTTTCATTTCATATATTTTTTGTTTTGTAATCTGTAAATTAATTCTTATGAGACTTTCATGTAAACACCAGTGTATTTAGTACTGTATGGTTTCTGCTTGACTTTATCCTAGTTCTCGTTACTCCTGCTATGCAATTCCCTATGTCCTGCACTGCTGAGTTCCTCATTTTGCATGGGACAGTGCAGAACAATATCGTACTGCGTATTACTTTCCCCGCTATTCAAAATTCAGAGTACGGTTCCTGTTAAATGTTTATTTATTTGTTTTATCGGTTTTATATTTATCTTTCATATATTTAAAATGGGTGAGTTGGATCGTGGTTTTCCTGGTCTGTGTTGCTCTGGGGCAACTCCAAAGAACACCTGGGAAAAAGTGTAAGTGTGCCCTGGATGGGACAGTAGGTCATAGCAAGGCTGGGTAGGGATCCCTGTTGCATCAACCAGGATAATCCTCTGATCAGCTGCTCATCATTCAAAACCATGACATCTGTGGGTGATAGGCTATTGGAGGCTGTGCCACGCAAACGTGCTAGAATCATTATACTCCTAGCAATCACGGTTAAGCGTCTTTTGCGGAAAACAGCACAACGAAGTTCAGATAACCTATATTCCAGTAGGTTTTGTTGTAATACTGATAACGCATGCCAAAAGGATGTTAGTTATTGTACACACTCAAAATACGGCAATCCAGTTTGAATTCTAGACGGGCAGAAACAGAAATGGATTAAAATGGTGTTATAAATATAATTTAAGAAAGTGAGAAATTTCATCATTAGGGCATTATTTAGCCATAAAACCATTTTGAGACAGAATGCAGGCAATATCATGGTCTAGGAGGTACATGGAACACCAGAACAAAATCTGTCTAGAAATTATACTTTATAGTATACGGTATAGTATTGGTTTGGACAGTTAATAAGACCATGCCAACATAAGAGCAGTATGTGTACATATATAACAAAAGCCTATAGTATATAGCCATAACACACAAAAAACACATTTCCGGGTGTATTTTTTAAAGTAGGAAGTTTAGGCCACCACCGTTCGCCCATACTGATATAACAGCCTTTAATATTGTGAGATAGCATTCCACTGTATTTTGGAACATGAACATGAGGTCACACGCTGACCTCATAGGGAAATAAACCCAGGCTCGCTGCTGACATTTCAGTTCATCTCAAAGGTATTCGAGTTGTGTTGTTGACAAACTACAATATTTCTTTGTGAACTTTGTATTAGGAGGACAGGGTAAAATGTTGATGAAATCACTACTTTGTGTCTATGGATATTTGATATACCTGCTCGCATTTCTATTTAGAAAATGTTAGCAATTCAATTGCCACTGAAATAAAATCCTTTTTACCATATTGTTTATGTTAAAAAGGGTACTTGTAAAGTTAGGGCACTTCAGTACAACAGCTGACCTTGTGTAAAAGGCCAAGCAGTGTTTACCTCGGATAGATAACTAGTGTTATTGAGAGTGAGTATGTCATGCATGTAGTGCGCAAAATGTTATTTCAAGGAGGCCAAGTCTGCTGAAACTCATTTTTTCATTTTGTGTCATTTACTACATAATGTGTTGAGTACAGGTCAGTGAAATCTATTATAAATTGTATTAAAATCAGAGGCACAGTAAAGTAAAGGATGTGTATACAAATATATAGGTATTTAATATATATGTATTTAATAATTACATATGCTTATGGATGTGTACCTGATCTTATTTGCTTTTATGATATTGCTGTCCATTGGATTGATTATTTTTCGTGCTGCTTTTACTCTTGATATTCATACATTTGTAATCCTGAAAGGTTTTCTGTATTGACTGTCCAACTTGATTTTGAGATTAGGCTTAGTTGCTTCACATGACTTGCTTGTGATTTTGGGGCCACTTTTAATCACAGGCCTCAAAAGGAGAACAGAGAAATCACATCTTTCACCAGAAGCATTTCCTTCTCCTTGAAGTGCATGACTTGACAAATTATGCAATGATGGAGTTCTCTGAAAGTTTGGGAACTTTGAATTGGACGTTCCCAAGTCTAGGACTACAATGCTGTCTTTATTTTCTAGTGAGTGTAAGTATAATTAAGTTTTGATTTGTATATAATATTGTTTATTCATAATAATAATAATAATAATAATAATAATAATAATAATAGTTTACAGTTCTATAACGCCTTTTACAGAACCCAAGGTCGCTTTACAGGACATATAAAAGAAAATATTACACACTACCAGAAGTAGAAGAAGAGGTGAAGTAAAGCGAGTACAGATGAGTCTTTAGTACAGTTTTAAATTTGGAGAGAGAAAAGTAGTTGAGCAAAGAGAGAACTGTTCTATAAGTAAATTAGGGCTGAATAATATGGCATTCAAATAATATTGCAAATTTTGTAAGCTATGTTGTGATGTACGTCTCAATGTTTTGAAATCTAATTTAAAGCACTTAATAAATGCCTAATTTACCATTTCATGCATTCAGTTACATCAATATGATGATTCTAATAGTTCCTGCAACATAGCTGCATTAAAACCTTCTTACTTGCCAATGGACAATGCTTGCAGAGAAACTCTGTCCTTGTAACACAGCACAACGGAGTTAAGCGTGTTTGCTTCTCGCAGCCTTTCTGCTCGTTTCACGGTTTATGCAGTTTCTCTACTCACGTTTGAAACACCTGCTCGCATCATAAATACTACACGAAATATGTTGCACTGTTACAAATTAGACAGTACTCTAACTACATAAATGTTTGAGAGCATTAGCATGGCCTTGTGGAGTAAGAAGGGACTGTACGTGGTCTATGCATTGCTCAAGGCTGTAGAATGAAATACGATTTTAGATATCCTTAAAAGTAAACAAAAATAAAAATAAATGTTTATATTATGGTAGCCCAAAACAAATAAATGAATGTATGGGAAACAATGATCTAATATATCCTAATATCTCATGAAAATGTATTTTTTTAATGTATATATAATGCATGTGCGCACACACACACACACACACGTACACACTTGTATATAGGGTGAGTCAAAAGTCACAGCAAATGTGTCACATGCTAGTTTGTAGACTTTTTACAAAGGTTGCCAAAAGCAATGTTAATATTGTCTTCGGACGACCACCAAGTGGCTTGTCGTCCACAGTCTTGTTGTCTTTGAATTTGAATATGAGGGATACAACTGTGCTGTGTGAAATTGGTGGTCTATCTAGGTGTTGGTTGTAGTAGTTTGTGCCTATGATTCGGCAGATGTGTTCCTTGGACATCAGAATCATCAATTCCATCTTGACAAAATTTGAACCACAAAAGATATTGCAAATCTGAATGAAGCATTTAATTTCTAAGACATTTCTGGTCTCCTTTGATATGCTACATGACCACCTTCACATTGAAAAACAAATTTCCCATGATCCAATATGGCGTTTCAAGATAGCGGCCATATATTGCTGCTCACAAAAATTAGGGGATAATTCAAATGAAATATCCCATAATGAAATATTCCCTAATTTTTGTGAGCAATGTATATGTACAATATCTCACAAAAGTAGGTACACCCCTCACATTTATGTGATTATTTTATTAAGGTTGTTTATAAGGTAGTTTTATAAGTTTTCATTGGATGACACTTTGTTGCAATGTACATTAGTCAGTCTACAGGTTGTATAACAGTGTAAATTTGTTGTTTGCCCTCAAAATAACTCAACACAAAGCCAGTAATGTTTGAACTGCTTCCAACAAAAGTGAGTACACCCCACGCCTCGCCATGGTCAAACGAAGAAATTAAGTGCACGTGCTCAGCATCATATCCAGAGGTTGGCTTTTGAAAATAGATGTCTGTCACTGAACAGACCATACGCCACACAATGCATCAAATTGGTCTGCATGGCTGTCGTCCCAGAATGAAGCATTTTCTAAAGATGATGCACAAGAAAACCCACAAAAAGTTTGCTTAAGCACACTAAGGGCATGAATTACTTAAACAAATGTCCTGTGTCCTGATGAGAACAAGATAAACTTGTTCATGTGGTTCATATGGTATCAAGCGTTTGTGGCGGCAACTAGGTGACAAGTACAAAGCCAAGTGTGTCTTGCCTACAGTCAAGCATGGCTGTGGGAATGTCATGGTTTGTGTTGGTCACGAGTGCTGCTGTGTGGAGCTACAGTTCGTTGAGTGAACCATGATTTCCAACATGTACTGTGACGTATTGAAGCAGAACAGAGAGTTTCCCTCCCTTTGGAAACTGTGCCACGTGGCAGTATTCTATCATGATAGTGACCCCAAACACACATCCAAGACGGCTATTGCCTTGCTAAAGAAACTGAGGGTAAAGGTCAATGTGTCCAGACCTAAACTCTATTGATCATCTGTGGACACAGTCACAACATCCTCTAGCATCCAACAGCTCCGTGATGTCATCATGGAGGTGGAAGAGGATTCCAGTGGCAACCTATGAAGCTCTAGTGAATTCCATATCCAATTAAGGCAGTGCTTTTTATGGCCTTAAAACTCATTTGATTGTGCACTCCAATTAGCAGTTTAATCCAAGAGGAAACTGCCTTGTTTGTCCACTCAGTCAATACTAGATCAGAACAGGAAGTGGATGTGATCATAGAAAAGTCTTTGAGGTTAATTGTTCCTAATGGTGCACTGAAAATCTTTGGCATTGAACTATTGACCAAAAGGCCCAGGGTTTAAATCCCAGCACTGTCAATCTCATACTGTTGAATTACTTGAGAAAGGAATGAATACACAATTACTTGGATCATACACTTTGAATTGTGTAAGAACATTTGACAGAATAATGTGAATGTATTTTTTTAATTGAAATGCTGTACATTGTGTATGAAAAGTATTTGTGTAAGCAAAAAATATCAATCAACCTGCCTGAAAACACATACATTTGCATTTGTATCGAGTAGAATAGTCACCAAGTTCCAGTCTCCAAATAGACACCATATGCATTGCAAAATCTATTTTCAATTATTTGGAAACATTTTTATAATTTAATGTTATATTGTGTTCATGCTGTCTTGAATAATAGGAAGCCCTTTTTTTTTATTTGCGTTTTCCATATTTGCATTGTTCGTATTTGTGGTTGTACTCATTTTGAATCTAGCTTAGCAAGCAAGTTAGACTATGATAGAGAGGGTTTAATTTGATAGCTGGTGGTGGGTTTCATTTTCCTGGTTTCCACTGGAATTGTCAGGTAATATTGAAAGTTCAAAGGACTTAATTAAACACGCTGTTTATAGGGGATATTTCATTTTTAAACATCCCCTAATTACTGTGAGCAGTATAAATGAAGAGAGCGCAAGATCACAGGTATACTTTGTTAATGTCCGTGTGTTATTGTGTTTAACCTGTGCAAATATTTTACATGAACAGTTGAGGCTGTGATGTTGTACGTTTCCATACTATCCCAACTTTTTTCTGATTTGGGGATGTATATGGGTTAAGCATTTACCCTAATAAATAAGGCTAATAACCTTATTTTACCACAGAGGTAAATGCAAACAGGTGTTGTGTGAACCTCTTTATAGAAGGTCCAGAACTGAAGACTGAGCATATCAAAGATCTCACCTTAAGCAGGGCCCTCAACTCTCAGCTGTTTGTAAAATTGTATCAGCTGCATGTCACTCTAGATGAAGGTGACTGCTAAATTCTGAGTGTTTGATTTACAATAGTATTAACAAATCAATTAAATTTAGATAAAAAAAATTAAATATTTTAAATAGTGGTATCCCCTGTTCTTTTCTTTCAGGTCGTGAGCAGTTCCATGGCTTAGGCTCTATGTACTGCCGTGGTGCAGCGGCCATCATTCTGACGTACGATGTGACCAGCTGGCAGAGCTTGGTGCAGCTCGAAGAGAGGTTCCTGTCACTCACAGACTCGGCCAGCAACGACTGCGTCTTTGCTGTCGTAGGCAACAAGGCTGACCTAACAGACCCAAGAGCCCAGGTCACAATTCCAGAGCACAATCCGGCCTGCCCCACCCCACCACACACGCCCACTTTGCGCAAGCAGGTAGCTTTAGAAGATGCCTTTGCTTTCTACAATCGTATTGTACGTTACAAGTCCCTGGACGCACACATCCTTCCGAGTGCTGAAGATATGTGCTTCGAGACGAGCGCCAAGACAGGTTACAATGTGGACACGATGTTTGAGGCACTGTTTAAACTGCTGCTATCATCCATCATCAAGAAACATACGCAGTCTGAGACGGAATCACTCACCGTGCGTTTGGAGGACTATCAGGAATTGGAGAAAAGGAAAAGTGAATGTTGCCTGTGAGGATTAGATGCTCGGTTGTAATTTTTTGGTAAGAATTGCTTGAAGATCTCAAGTCAGCTTGGCTAGACTGTTGTTTTTAAACGTCTTAAAGATTCTTGGAGTATAGTTGCCTAACAAATTTAAACATTCTAGCTTGACACACTGATCTAGCTTTAATGTGTATATAAGTTCTATTATATGTGATCTCAATTTAGCAAGACATGAAAGTCTGTCTCGCATGCATGTTTGTCCTGTTTCATTTCCATGCTACCAGGGACAGCTTAATATGCTTGAGACATACACATCTCTCAAACATTTCACTCTAAAGCTGTTTGTGAACCTCGATGTACCAAGATATCAATTTAGATGTATTCCCTCCTTTTTTTTTCTGTTTTTATCCTTTTTTATTGCATTTACTGTGAGTGACTATACTGTGAAAACTGTTTACAGTGTTTTATATGGTTTACATTATGAATGTTATAATAAAATAAAGGCTTATTTACCCTTATTTGGTTATCCTTTGTTTGCAAGATTACCGTGTATTTATCTATTTCTTTTTTTAAAGTTTTCCCTGTTTAAACTTCACTCACGTTAAAATGGGACAAATGTCAGTTTGTTCTTTCTTCAGTAGAGGTCGCTATACACATTATTATAGTGCCCAAGCGCCGAAGATACGAAGCTCACTTTACAAAAATGTGCTTATGAAATTGACCAGTTGCATGCAAAGTGACACGCTCTTAAAGTAACATCTTTTTTGTGACATTTAACAGTAATATTTTTCTTACAATATTCAACACTGCTGATTGTAAAGTTACTAAGGAAATCTAAATGTTACATCAAAATGCTTAACACACAAATTATCACAAAATATTTAATTAAAATGTTAAATATAAATCTACATACAAATATTTAAGATAAATACTATATTATTAATATTATTATTAATTATTTTTTATTATTATTTATTATTAATAAATATTTAATTCAAATTATAGATAAAACAACACTTTTTCTCCAAATGTTAAATATAACACTTGTTAATTAGTTGTACTTTTTAACGTTATAAATCACCTCTTACAAATATCACCTTTAGAAACTTGGGACTGTTATCAGTATGCTATTTCCCCAATAGAGGTCAGCATGCACTTTAGATTACTTTACGGCACAATGTAGTGACCGAGTGTAAGATATTCACATCATGTAGTAGATGTTGTGATCCAAAAAGAAAAGGGTCAGTAACAAAATTTAGGGACCAAACAATGGTTGCGGGACTATTCCAAAATTTGAATTCTCAGCCTTCAATTAGTAGTTTCAGCTCCATTGCCATCTAAACAGAGCAATTACACATTGCCCATGTGTCACTCTTTCTACTTGTTTAAGAACAATATGTACAAAAAGCTTTTCTGGAAAATCAAAAGGTTTCTGGAATCAGACTGTCCCAATAAACACTACACTTATAATCCAGAAAGCAGTTTCAGTCTAGGGTTCTGCTTAGAGTTAGTAACTATTATACGATTACTGTAAGGTTTTTGGGGCAGCACATTGGCTCGGTGAGTAGCACCACTGCCTCACGGCAAGAAGGTCTTGGGTTTATTCCCAAGGTGGAGTGGCCTGGGTCATTTCTGTGTAGAGTCTGCATGTCCTCCCTGTGTCTGCAGGGGTTTACTCTGGGCACGAGTCGAGTGTTAGATTAATTGGCTCTAAAAGTGGCCCTTAGTGTGTTACTGTGTGTGTGGTCTACGATGGCGTGGCAACGATGGAGGGTTGTTTCTCCCCTAGCACCCAAAGTTACTGGCTGGGCACCAACTGGCCCGTGACCCCATGTGGACCCATGTATGTCTATCACTTTATAACCACAGTGTATCCATCTTTTGATGTCCAGCAGGATAACGCAACATGCCACAAATCTCAAATCATCTCAAGCAATGTTGAAATTTACTGTACTCAAATTACCTCTACAGTCACCAGTCCAACATAACATCATTGGTATGTCATGAAACGGGGCAGCACGGTGGATCGGTGGGTAGCACCGCTGCCTCACAATAACAAGGTCCCGAGTTCAATC
>JAVSBV010074249.1:0-10173 GCA_033117975.1 Parotocinclus spilosoma
CTCAAATTAAACTTTTGATCTGTCATCTATGTTCTATTACGAATAAAATATTGACATTTGCCATCTCCACATCATTGTATTACGTTTTTATTCACAATTTTTTTTAGTGTCCCAACTTTTTTGGAATCCGCTTTGTAAAACACCACCATTGTACTCTGGAGCAGCAGGAACCCTGAGATGTTTACTGTCATTTAATGAAGAATTGCACTGTGGATGGAAACTTCCGATCAATTGTAGGTCGAATCAGTTCCAACAAAGCTTACGCTAAAAGGATTGTTGTGATTTAAAAACAAATACCTACCAGCAACAGCAGCATCATTTCTTGCTTTAATAACAGTTCATTCCAATGTCACATAAAAGATGTTGATCTGGATTTATTTAAGCTCCTTTTTAATAAAAGCTGCACATTTTTGTCTAATTGGTATTTTAATGTGAAGACATTCAAATTTAGAAACTTTTTTCTTTAATGTTTTAAGCCTGATCAGTGTTGTCGGGTGCCCGTCTTTGAGAACACTGGGCACAGAAATAAGCATGTTTAGCTCTCAATTTTACAACCACTTTTCTCAGTTACAGTCTTTCTGCTACTTTTATGTTTTGTATTGATCTATCGAATGCCAGGCTTAGTTGTATGGCAGCAGAGAAGAAGCCTTTTGGTCTGTGATTGTAAAAATATTGAAAAAATATTGATGCAGCAGATGGCCAAAACTTTCAGTTTAGAAACCTAGGACTACACTCTGAATAAACAAGAACAGCCACAAATGCAGTAATGTAAATATATATGTGGAGAAATGGGCCAAAAGGAATAAAGACAATCCTTAAAAAACGCTTAAAACCTTCCTCTGGGTGACACCAGATTAGTGAGATTTAAATAAACAGATGAGCTGAGGGAAACTATGAATTCTGAGATACAAGAAGATCTAGGCTTAGATAAAATCTCTCGATCGTCAGTACCCAGGTCTGGCAAACCAGTTCTCTAAGGACTTTAAGAGCAGCAGGGCAGAAAGTTGAACTGACCTGTTGGAAGCAAAGTCTACAGTAGAAATGTATCACAGAGTCACAACCCATTATAATAACTACGTATATCTATGGAGAATCCAGAAATGTCTGCTTAAATTTAATTAATAGGTTAATTAATTAGTGAGTGTTGTAAAACTCAATCATTATCCACATACTTTTTTCTATGCGCATGTAATGCTGTTAATGCACGAAACATTAAATCAAGCATGAAAAAAAAAAAAAAAAAGAGTCTGCTTGTGATGTGAGCATTAACAATGGATCAATAATCTGTATCTACCAATAAACAGGATTTAAATGAGGGACTCAAGCTTCATAATGGACAGTCTGGATTTCACTCCGTCTCACTTTAGCGTAGGCGTAGTTTAGGGGCGGGGTTGACGTTTTCGCCCCCCCTCATAGTTTCAATAATTCCTGCTGACAGCATTATTGTGATCTAATATTTGCTGTAGGCTTTCAGATTTGGCCGTTATCGTCACAATTATTGTTCAATTATATTTACAAATGATTGGACACAGGAAGGTGGAGTTGCTTTTTCACATGACTTTTCTGACTACCCTGATTTAGGATTAATTTTAACTGCGCATTGTGACTATTAATGCATTAATAAATACATTCATATGTTTGTTCTATTGAAAGATGCACACAGTTTGTTTGGTTTATGCTGTAATGACAGTAGGAGTAGGAAAACAAGAGGTAAAAGGATCATCTAGCCCAATATCCCAACTTACTTAACTTAACTTACTCCATGTACTCCGGTTACATTTACATTTATGGCATTTAGCAGACGCCCTTGTCCAAAGCGACTTACAACTTATACAATGTTACAACGCAAGCAATGGTGATTCAAGGGCCTTGCTCAAGGACTAAACTGTGGCAGAGTTTGGATTTAAACCCTGTACCTTCTGGGTCCATAGTACCTTAACCACTAGGCCACCACAGTCCCGGTTTCCTCCCACAGTCAAGACATGCGTGTTAAGTTAATTGGTGTCTCTAAAGTGGCCCTTAGTGTGTGACTGTGTGTGTGTGTCTGCCCTACGATGGATGGCCCCTTTTTGGGTTGCTTCTGCCCTTGTGCCCAGAATCGCCGGGTGGGTACCGGCTGGCCCACAACCCTGTGTGGATTAAGCAGAAGATAATGGATCGATGGATAATATTAATCAAATTCCCCCCAAAAATTAATTAATGGTCAATTAATTGATCATAACTTTATGTTTAAAGTACCTCATGCAAGAATGGAACAGATGTGCTTATTTTTCAGATTTTTCTAAGTAGTAAGTGCTGTCTGGTGTTCACAAATGTAAACATATCATTGAACTACTTCATTACCAAAACACAAACCTTCAACTGGTTTCATTAAGAAATATCTACTTTCTTGCCAAATAAAACCCCAAGCATTTGCCTTGTGAGATAAATATGTTTGTCTAAGGCAGAATGCTGGATCCTTCACATCCTGACTCGTACATTTTCCTCCATCAGAACCCTAATAGACTCATTTCCACCATCTGAGTGTCTTTGGCTCGTCCTTTTCCTCTGATAACCCAGACTAGCGTTCCATCATGCACACAGCTGCTATCTCGCTAATGGCTAATCGTGAGAATGTTTGCTAACATTTCCACTGTGGGTTGAGGTGTGAGAGGCTTTATGACTAATCATCTCGCTCCGAAGGTGAAAAAGCAATGAGATGATGGCTCTCTCTGCAGTTATAGCTCTGAGGAAGGTTACTAGCAATTCAATCGGCACCAAGAAGAGTGGATGTTCAGAAAGGAGAAGCAAAAGGTCTCATTAATTCAGTGGTGGTAAGCAGTTCCACAAAGACAGGAGAGCAGCTACCACTTTAAAACAAGTCACGGGCGCAAAAAAGCAAACGTGCAGAACCCCTCACAGTTTTGTAACTATTTTATCATATTTTTTCATTATAGGACAACACTGAAGATATGACACTTTGATACAATTTAAAGTAATTGGTCTACAGTTTGTACAACTTTAAATTTGTTGTGCCATTAAAACATTAATGTCTAAACTACTGGCAACAAATGTGAAAATGGCCAAATTGTGACCAATAAAGCATTTTCCTTAGTGTCACAAGGTCTCGTGTGAATGGAGAACAGGTGTGTTAAATTTGGTGTTATTGCTCTCATACTAGGCACCGGAAGTTCAACTTGACACCTAATGGTAGATTACCAACATCCTGAAAGTGAGCTGCAGCACAGTGACTAAGATCAGGACAGGTTTCACTCAGAACAGGCATCACCATAGTCGCCCAAAGAAGTTCACATGATCAGCGTCACATCCAGAGGTCGGCTTTTGAAAATAGACGTAGGAGTGCTGCTAGCATTGCTGCAGAGGTTAAAGAAAGATCAAAAACAGCTTGCTGAAGATAATCAGGCTAAAGACATGGATTACTGGAACCATTGTCCGGTGGTCTGAGGAGACCAAGATGAACTGATTTGATTCAAATTTTGTCAAGTAAGTGTGGCAGCAACCAGGTCAGGAGTGAAATAAAAGTCTTGTAGGTCTCTTACCTACAGTTAAGCATGGTGGTGGAAATGTCATGATTTGTACTGTAACATACTGAAGCAAAACTTTGTCCCCCTCTTCAGAAACAGGGCTGCAGGGTAGCATTCCAACATGATAACAACCCCTAACACACCTCCAAGATGACCACTGCTTTACTAAAGATCTCTAGACCTAAACCCTAATGAGCATTTGTTATACATTCTCAAATGGAAGGTGAAGAAGCGCAAGGTCTCCAACATCCACCACAGCCGTAATGTCGTCATGGACTAGTGAAAGAGGATTCCAGTGCTAACCTGTGACGTTCTAGTGAACTCTATGCCAAAGAGAGTTAAGGCAGTGCTGGAAAATTCCCGTACTTACTTTTGTTGCCAGTGCTTTAGACATTAATCGCTGTGTGTTATTATTTTGAAAGCACAGGAAACTGACACCGTTAGCGCTCCAAATACTGTATAAGTGATGTGACTCCATGAGACAATTACTTCATTTTTTTTTTTTTGTGATGCATATTTTTATTAACTTTATACAATGCCCAATACAAGCACCTAATACAGGTTATCACACATAATAACAGTAACAGATGTCTAGGATGTACACAGAAAAAGAAAAATTAGATGAATAAATAAATAAATAAAAAAAATTTAGAGTTCGACAGTTAGAAATCGGTGCAATTACTTCATTTTTAAAATAATTAATGTGTTAATCATCCTGAATTTGCAAATCCTGCACCACGTTACTTATAAGACTCAGCTCTTAGATTTCTAAAATGCTTTTTCAGATATTTTACTATTTTTTTAACACTTTTCCAGCAATAAACCACTGCCTAAAGCATTATATAACATGAAACAAGTATGCAAGTATGGACAAAATTCTCAATGCTTGTCTTCTTTTAATTGTGTTGGGTGAGCCCAGTTGAGCCAAGCAGTTCCTCCAATTAAACTGAACTAATTACATTCTATACAAAAAAGCAAACAGTTGGTCAGTGTTCTTTAAGCATTGACAATATTTTTGTTTCGCTCAGAAAAACGTCAATAATGATATATCGTCATATTGCCCATCTTTAGATGATTCTTTTTTTTGGTAGGTGACCATCAGGGTTTTAAATCCAACAGGGGTAGAAGTCCTGTTGGATTGATCACCTATTGATCAGAAACGACCTTGATCTGATTTAGATATTTACACACAGTAAAGGCTCTGATGTAACGCTGTCAACTCCAGAAGTGCAATCAAGATGCTGTTATACTTTTCCGTATTTAATAAACTGTACCAACACACACATATTCCTTCACCCACACTGTGCGGTTGTGTCCATCAGGAGTGCAGTCAATGAGCCATGAAACACACATATCACGCGGTCACGCATCCTCCTTTTAAAGCACAGCTGGTCATTTTCCCCATCACTGACGTGGGTCAGTACTCATACAAAACACTGTACAACACTGCTCTCTCACTTCATCCAACCATCACGCTTCATGCTCAAGTTCAAACCCAGGGTACAAAACATCATAATAAAAAACGTACTAAAAGATTATTATGCTCTTCTTCAGCCCACACACAAAGAATTGTATTTACAGTTCAATACAAAAACAAACCAACAAAAACGCATGCATATAGCAACTGGGTAAGAATAACAAGTCAAAAATGTCAAACATAAAAAAGTGAAAGTACAAATTAGAAAAATGTTCATAATGATGACGTCCTTTATTTTAAACAGACAATGTCATCAGGTGATTATAATCATGATTTGGTACAAAAGTAGCATCCAGAGGAGGGGATCTCCAGTGAGAAAATAATTAAAATGTTTAAAAAGAATGTTCCTCAAAGAAAGACTGGAAGGGAATTCCAACTTTTTATTGCTTTGGCTTACTTTGTATTTTCTTGTTAAAGAAAATCCATGGACGTTCCTGGAATACATGATGTCTTGAAGGCAGCTTATGTTTCTCCAAGCTCTCTTGGAGCACTTTTCTGCATTAATGCTGCATCACAGCATCACAGAGTAAATGATCTTTACCAAGGGAACTGACCCAACTTCATACCATGACAGAGCCTGGCTTTTGGATCTGCACAGACCTTTTCATTTTTGGTCCAGAGCTTAGAGCTTTCATTTCATCCAGAAAAGATCTGGAATACTGATTGGTCTGAGGACAATCCATGTTTCCACTGTATGATAGACATGCATTACAGAGAGCATGGCAAAGAAGTCAAATTTCAAGTCAGCTCCCCAAAAGAAAACACACGAAACATTAAGATTAAAACCATAATTACACTAACCTAAGATTGTTCACTAGGCCTAAATCTCAAGTCCGAGTCGAATCTAAAGTCATTGTTTAAAAGCCTTAAGTGTGACTCAAATCCAAGTCTGACTCAAGTTCTCAGATCTGGCAGATGCCCTTATACAGAGTGGCTTGCAGCAGTGTTTATTATTCTGTCCAAGAAGACCATTCAACTAAATTTGACAATATTAGGACTCCACATATAAAAAATACAAACAAACAAAAAAACCCACAAACATCCATAAAGCAAAGGAAAAAAAGTGCAGTTTCAGCCATTCGGGCAACCAGGAGAAGTTCATTCCACCACCTGGTTGCAAGTATGGAAAAGATTCACGATGCTTGTCTTCCTTTAATCGTGTAGGGTGGGCCCAGTCGAGCCAAGCAGTTCATCCAATTAAACCGAACTCATTACAATCTATACAAGAAAGCAAACAGTTGGTCAGTGTTCTTTAAGCATTGACGATATTATCGACTGTGTCTCACTGACGATGTCCTATGATATATCGTCATATTGCCCACCTTTAGATGTTTTTTTTTGTAGGTGACTATCAGGGTTTTAAATCTGTGGGCAACTACAGGGGTTCAGTGAAGAACCCCCTACCCCATCTTGCCCAGTATGCCAAATTCAGTAAACAGCAATGGATAAAAATCATTATGGATGCACACAGCTGTAAGTATTGTTTACAGCGCTGCAGTTTGTCCTGAATTGATTTTACAGCATCACATTTCATCAGAAAGCAGGTCGGCAGCTCGAGACCCTGACCAACGATGTAAACATGGCAGCGGGACAAATGTGAGGAGTCGTCGATACAAGCAGCTCGATAATGTCTGGCAGCAGAACGCAGTAGAAAGATGAGACCAAGGACAGAAACTAGGAAGTTCCACATCTAAACGTTTCACTACAGAGAGAACCCAAGACGCTGAGGAAAGAGCAGTGCAGTACTCTGTATGATGATTTTATGTCCCATTACACTAAAAACTCATGATTGATCTTATGCTTGTGTGTCCATCCAAAAACCAGCAACCAGGCAACAAGCAGCAAGATCATATACAGCAGATGATGTAAAAATGATTTAAATGATTGATTACCCAGAGTAATAAACATGGAATGAAAACACCCGCACAAGTCTAGACAGTTCTGAGAGATGAGTCAAAAAAGATGTAAAAAAAAACTTTACGAAGCAATCACAGTGAGGGGGGAAAAAGGGAAACCATGAACTATTCATTCAAGATGTGCTTGATGTGGATTGCTAAACAATTTAGTTAATTACTGGTCCACTAATAGCCATTTTGAACAAAACAATGCGGCAGCAGCAAGTCTTGCCTCAAATGTGTTATGCTATAGGTGTATCCTTTAGTGGGATAACAGATAGAGTAAGTGGAGTAACAAGTAGTACTCTGGCAAGTATGGGAACAACTACTGTACGTTCACGGCACAGCCGGATGTCTACGCAAAATTGTGGTTAAACAGCAATTACAATGCTCACAAAAATTAGGGGATATTTACTTTAGAAGAAGGATTCCCTCATTTTTGTGAGCAGTATATAACTCCAGGCTTCCTTTATCCCACACAGCACACCATACCAGTTTGGCCAGTGTACTTTTTTATTTTCTGCTCCAGTTCACCTCCCTTCCATCCTAAATACTGTATATCCAGCACAAGGAAGCAGCACATTCCAGCACTGGAAATGTGAACTAGGAATGCACCTAAAGGTTCGTTTTTCTACTTTGAAATGAGAGTTCTTAATTTAAAGATTAGTTCAAATTTCAGGATCTTTATATGATTCTTTTTCTATTTCACAAAATTCACCCTTTTTATCATTCCCTCAGAAACACAAATGCATTTGCACAATGCTGACATCCAAGTTCAACAATTCCTGATGTACTGACTGGAAGATTCAGTGAGTAGTTTTAATATTTTTCATGTTGTTGTTTTTGTCAGGCCATATCCACTCATTAACAAATAATAAAGAACCCAGGTAGAAATGTCGGATTGCTGCAATATGCAGTTCAGTTATCTAAATAATTACACAAGAGGGTGTAAAAGTGTTTCCCCCTTTTTAAGAGGCTACTTTTGGGTAGTGTTCCTCTTGGTGAGAGACTCTGTTGACTGCTAGACATGCCTCTATGACACACCTGAAGACATTTTGTCCAGTTGGCAGACATTGAGAAAGGGCATATCAATGGACACAGAGATACTTCATTGGCCTGCCTGGTCACCAGATTTATAGTCAGTCAAGCATTTATGGGACCACCTAGGACAGGAGCTTCAGCAGCCTATGAGTGTGAAGTATCTACAGGCCAAGCCCAAACATCTGTGAGGACAAATGTGCAGAACTGCATGCCGAGATTTGCAGCAATCCCACATTTCTATCTGGATGAGTTATATTTCTGTGAGTATTATAATAGAGTAATAGTGTATTGTAATGACAGAGATAATGGATTCATAAGGTACAAACATAACCAGGAATATGTTACCATTATTCAGTCCTAACCATCAACACGTTTAGTTTTCAATTGTCCCTCTACTGTCATTCTCCATTTCCCGCATTTATGTGTGAGGTTTTGATTTGATATACTTTTTTTTATGACTGTTTGTCTCATGATTGTGCAGTCTCGCATGGTATGTCTATTACAACCAAGCAACAGTAGCAGCCATTGAGATCTTAAAATATGTATTTCTTATTTGCCTCCATGTCACAAATCCTATATAGGCAGATAAAATATAGATATGAAACTAACTGCACTTTAATCTAACAAACACTGAGTTAGTCATCATAAGAAATGATAGCTACCAGTGAGAGCTACAACAGTCTATTCCTTCACATCCGTTTTCTAAGACATAACAAAGATATTAACGTTAGCTGAATCGTCCTGTGACCGTTCTCTGTCACCGCGTTAATGTGTGGCTAATTAACTTTCCAAGAAACTTCACTATAACAACTAACATTAATGATGGTTGATTGCTGCACAAATTGTCCTGTTTTCACCCACAGTATTCATTTGGGCAGCTGATTTTAATTTAGTCTAAAGCTTTTAACATCTACATTAATTTTTACCTGGCAAAAAAGCAAACATTTTAGTTTAACATTGGGTAATGAAATGAAAAAAAGAAAAAACAAACATTTAGGCTTATTTTACTCATGCAATTTTATAGGCGTCATATTGCTTTAATAAACAATAGCTTGAAAGCTATCTTGCACTTAATAACATGGTAACATCCAAAATGACAGAAGCAATATGGGAAACATTTTGCATTTACACCTCTCACAAAAAATGAGGGGATATTTTCAAAATGAATATGAAGTGATTTAAAGAAGCATTTGATTTGTATTTCATATGTGAATTCAACAGAAGCCTTTCAAACTGGATGAGAGTGCCCCCCACATTGACAGTTCAGTGCCATGAGTACAAAAACCCACTGACAGGGATGGGACATTATCCAACAGTTCTTTAGGGATCCTTTTCATGTTCATTTTGAAATATATGAAGTTGTGTATCAGCATGATTTAGTCTTCTGGCAGTGTGTTATAGTGGTACTAAATCAGTAATATTAAGTACTAGATGTGTTTAAAAAGTGGCATTAAAATAGTAATACTGAATTTGTTTGTATTTTAACATTTATTTAAAATTCAGTGCAATTAATTAACCTAATGCAGGACTTTGGACTATAGGAGGAAACCAGAGTACTCAGAATAAACCCACACAAACGGGTGGAGCACACACAGACTCCACACTGGGGAAGGGTTTAAAAGAGTGATTCTGAAGTTAGACTTAATCTGGAATTGTTCCGTTTTATTTTCAAATACATAAATAATACAGTTATACTACTGTACAGAAAGTCCTAGGCCAACATTGCATATGTTGTTTCTGTAACGGTATAATGACCATATATAACATTGTTGGGCACTTCATAATCCTCTTTTCCACTGATCTTTATTTCAGTCTTTGTGAACTTTAGCAAATCTTAGCCTTTCCATCCTGCTTCTCTTAGAAAAAAAAAGTGTTTTTTTTTTTACTTTTACCTTACAAAAACTATTACCGACTATTGACTATTCTGTCAACAAGCTGCCAGATGCTGCTATTGCTTAAGTGTAAGGGGAGGTCCCACTAAATGTTCACCACTGACACTTTAGAAGCTGTTTTTCTGATTTATTTAATACTGTACACAAATTTCCTGTATTTTCTGGATGTGTTCTAATAAAGAGACTGAGAAATAATTATAGATGGTTATTATACTAATGCAAAAACAATAATTTATTTAATCTAATGGAGGTCTAGGACTTTTTTTTACAGTACTTTATACAGATATAAAAATGTATCTCCATGCTGTATTAAGATGTGGATTGACCATATATGGTCGTATAAA
>JAVSBV010074260.1:0-10173 GCA_033117975.1 Parotocinclus spilosoma
CGCCAAGTAGCGACTCAGGCGGCCGATGCTCTAGTGTTACTTCTCGTTTTTGGTGAGTATTCATCCGCTGAGTAAATTCTCTATTGTAGTGTTTTTAATTGTTGAATAATTAAGCAACACGCTGAAGTAATGGAACGTTCTCTTTACTTAACACACCATCCATCACTCTCATATCCTACACATTGAGTAGATACAACAGCCGTTTACTGTAAATCATCATATTTTATCTTTTATTACATTCCTTCATTGTTAAAATGAATATTTTAATATATTTATATACAATTTAGATTTTTTTTAAATTAAAAGTTCCGCAAAAACCCGCGAAACAGCACAATATATTTTTTCCATTAATATTTTTTGAAAACTCACGATGCACTGAGTTTGCGAAAGGTAACCCGTGAAGTGGCGAGGGAACACTGTACACCCCTTCTTACATGTGAAAGAATTGGATCAATTGAAGAATTTGATTCAACTGATTGATATACAGTGGTCCGTTTCCATCTTCACCTATCACCATAAATAATTATTTCTCACCTTCACACTCATATGCAGAGTGCCATTCTAGGTCATTGTGGTTAGACTGTTGGATTAGGTGCCTGTTCCCCTGGGGCTAATTAACACATCCATATGTGTGACAGTCTGAACAATATCTAGCATGGAACCCCTGCTGCAGGTCTTAGATTGCAGCTCAGTGGGAGTGTGTGTTCTGCAATGTGCCACATCCCATAACACAGTGTTGGATCATTGGTGGCTCAGTGGATAAGGCTGTGGACTACAAATCTGAAGGTTGTGAGTTTAGCTGAGTTTCCACCAAGCTGCTACTGTTGGGTGTCACTGACCTTTAAATCACTACGTACTGTGGAGTAAAACACATAAAATCACTGCATTCCACGGTTGCTCTGTTTAATTCTAAAGATTATTTGTATTATCATTGGTTCATCCATTTGATTCAGTGGAATATTTGGACAAGTGCCCAGTGTGTGACAGTCAATAGGAAGTCTTTTATTAGTATATCTAGATTACATTCTTCTTCTAGAAACAATTCAAGTTGTTTCCATTAAGTGGTTTCACACTTAAAATATAAATATCATTTCATTTTTCCTGAAACTTTATATATATATTATATTATATTATATTATATATGATATTTTTTTATAGAAATATTAATGTTTTAAGTATGAAACAACTTAATGGAAACAACTTGAATTGTTTCTAGCAGAAGAATTTAATCTAGATATACTAATGAGGGCAGACTTCGGGGTGACTGTCCCACACTGGGGAATTGTTCAAATTTATACTGTGACTAAATCAAATGGATGCTGATGGGCCAATGATAATAAAAAAATTTTATAATTAAACTTATATATTTAGTTTAATTATACATTTTTATTATCTTATAACTTATTTTTGTGTGTATACATACATATATAAATATATATTTATTATCACACACACACACACAGTTCAGTACCTTAGGATCACATTAGGAAAGCACAGACCCCAGCATAACGTCGTAAAATTGTAAACTAAACCATCACTAATATCATGATCCATGGAATGCATAAGAACTGTGATATAGAATTGTCCTTAACTCATTAATTAAATACAGATCGTTAACATGGTTTCAGTATGATGATTCTATGTTGAATGCTAAGTCTTGACTAAAATGTTTAGCAATTACTATTTTGTGGAGGGAACTGCACAGTTGATGTTAAACAGCTTTTTCTAGAATCCTGGAGATAAGTAAGGAGTATTGTTACCAGCCTGTAATTAGACAGAACGCAAGGATCAAGGTTAGGTTTTTAATTAAGGGTTTAATAAGGCTGTGTTTAAAGGATTTGGGTACTTAGCCAAGAATAAGGCAAGAATTAAACATGATTAGAAGTGTCAGAAAATCCTTAATGGAAATGTTTTGAAGTTGACCATTTTGTAGACTTGAACCTATTTGCATTTTCATTTGATGTGTATCTGCTTTGTGTATGGATGAGATTACAATCGCATATAAACGAGTTACACTTAATGGCCAGATACATCTCCGTTCATCCAGATTGTCAGTTTCTTGGACTGTACCTTGTAAGATTCATCAGTCGTGTGTCGCTTTGGATAAAAACGCGGCAGAGAAAACCACATTTTGATCAGGATTTGGCAGACAGATGAGACAGTTGTTGGTAAAAATGCACTAGAGGCACCAACATCAATACATGATTCCAACTGTAAAGCATGATTTAGGGAGCATTATTGTTTTGGGCTGATTTACTGATTCAAGGATTGAAACTACGAATTGTATTAGGAACGTTTATATAGCGAAGACAGAATTTACTGAGATGTTCTGAAGCTGTTGGAATAAAGAATAATAATCATCCATACTACCATACCTGCATAAGGCACAGTCATAGGATCGCAACACCTCCTGAAGGCCTAGTGGTTAAGGTACTGGACTAAGTACCTTAAGTCCTACTGGTGGCCATTGGGACTGTGGTGGCCTAGTGGTTAAAATACTGGACTATGAGCCAGAAGGTCCAGGGTTCAAATCCCACATTTGCCACAGTTGGGTCCCTGAGCAAGGCCCTTAACCTACAATTGCTTGCATTGTAAGCCTGTATTAATTATAAGTGGTTTTGGATAAGAGCGGCTGCTAAATGACATAAATATAAATGCACTGGTCCAGCATTGGACTGGCTTCCCATTCAAGACACTTTCAGTCTCTGACCTGTAGTCCCCGGGGTGGGCCCCAGATCCTTAGCGTTAAAACATAAAAAAAACACTGGCACTACAGTCTATGAGTAATAAATTCAGCGATCCAATTTTTTGCCAACGGTTAACAATCTTAGTTTACTAATTAATTCCATTCTGACAAGCTATAGCTTGAACATATCAACTGAGCTGAGAGGTAAAGCTTCTACTTCTACTCCAGTGTTCAAAACGTTGGGGTGATGGAAGTCTCTCTCTGTACTTTTAGTGAAAGGAAAGTATCGACTGTACCTCTGTAACTAAGGTGCATAACTAAAGGACAATGGAGGGTTCATTTTCATTGTTGAGCAAAAATGTTTTCCCCATATGCAGGAATGTTGGGTCTAGGCAACTAAAGGACTTTTAGAAACCAATACTAATACAAAAACGAATTCAAGGTTGGAATGTGAATCATCTCAAACATCTTTGCAGTTATCCTGAAGAAGTAACAGATTGACCTTATTTTGAGCTGAACATCTCAAGTGGCCTTCGAAAGCTTTTAAGACACATTGCCATGGTAATTCAAATGATGTAGAAAAACTGTTTTTTCCCATTAATTACGGATAGGTTTTCTGATATTTTCATCATATTTTGAGCCTGTCTGTGACATTTTACTTATTTCTTTTATCTTTTTTATCTGTGCAGTCTTTAGAAATGTTTTTACAGCAAAGTTGTCTGCATGTCTTGTTTTCCTGCTACTTTTTTACCTTTCACAAGATCACAACACAGCTTTACTGCCTCAGGTAGAGTTAAAGTTTTGACAACCAACGTCATGTTACATGTTGGATTAAATTTAAATAAGACATAGTTCTGGAAAAAGTCAACGAAATCTAACAGTGACAGTTCCATATGATCCCCTAATGTTTTTGTAAAGTGCCAGAATTGAATAGCTTTTTCTATTAATTCATTTTTAAATGTATTGTTGTTTGTTTTCTGTAAAAAATGTGTTCATGTTTTCTTTATTTCATAATGCTATTTTATTTATGTATGTTCTCTAAGCAGTCATAGCATTACATTCACCTCCTTGTTTCTGCACTCATTGTCCAATTTGTAGTTCTGTGACTATAAATGGTAAAGCGTCGGTCTCTGAGCATGCTTTATTGCCCTTTCATTCTGTAATTCATTGGTCAGGACTCCCAAAATACTACCATAGACAATGAACTGAAAATGGTCCACCAGCCAAAAATGTCCAGCCACCAACATCATGTAGGCAGTTTCTTGTGCAGCAACCGATGAGCTACTGTCTCTGACTTCACATCTCCAAGGTGTACAAACAAGGCAGGTGTGTCTAATAGTGTGGACAGTGAGTTGGCACAAAAACCCTGGTCTCCACTGGGAAACCTGAGGGAAACATTATACCATTTCTGGCAAAGCGAGGTCTCAGTTAGAGAGGAGTCTTGTGCCACCGCTTTCATATTGACTTGTAATGATATAATGAGTTGGCATGGGGAGGACTCTTACCCCTTGCTTCCATCCCAGCTTTCAAGCAATTGGCCCGACGAGGACTCTTGCCACCAATTTTTTTGTCCAAGGTTGCTGGATCCCTGCCGGTTCTGTCGCAAGGCCAGGGTTAAGTTCCAATTCCATCTGGAACGAAGTTCCCACCTCACCAGGGGGATTCAGAGTTTCAGGGGGTTTCTCATTATCTGTCTTTTTGGATGTTTTCTCTTCAAATGTAATTTTGTACAATTAACTGTTATTTAACCCTTGCAGTCGTACCTTGGCACTCAACCATTTCACAATTCATTGAACTCTTTTCTGTCCGCATTTTGGCAAGAAAAAATAGTCTTGGCCCTCACCGTTTGTTCAGCACTCAACATTAGCGCACGTATCAGTCTATCAGAAAATTCACACAGTGCAGGCTACTAATTAGCCGTCTTGAGTTTTCTTTAACATATATTCCAAAAATATATATAAACTTAGTGATAATTGCCAAAGAAAATGGAAAATATGTGTACACTACTCACAAAATTAGGGGATAATTCTAAATCAATGTGAAGCTGTGAAAAATAAAAAAAAAATAATTTGATTTTATTAAACAAGATTACCAAAAAAGCAAATAAATTGTTAAAGAAGTTTTTCGATTACGCAAATAAGATGCAAACTCAATCATTGTGATTAAGTGACACATTTATGGGGGTGAACAAAAGCAAGCCAAACTGGACGAGAGTGCCCCCACATTGACTGTTCAACAGGTTGTACGGTCACCCAAGGGTGCCAAAACACACTGACAGTGATGGGGCATGGACAGGATCAGATTGTCCAGCAGTTCTTGTGGGATCCTTTTCGTATTCATTTTGAAATATCCCCTCGTTTTTGTAGGTTTTATAGATATCTGGAACAAATTAACAAAAGAGGCGTACCTACTGTACCGCTGTTTTTGATTTTCAGGGTTAAGTACTTAAGTAACATAAATAAATTAGAATATTATAAAATTCAAAACTTCACACAGTAATATTAAGATAAATAATATTATCAACCTCACCATATGTAAGTTTTATCAAATAAATACTTTTATAGCACCTAGAGAGAGAGAGAATATATAAGTAGATAAAGATGAGGCTTAGCCTGACCAGCCAGGGCTCGTCCATGCTGCTATTGGATAGTTCACAACTGTGCAGAAATTTTTTTTGCAGATGTTTTCACATCCATCATCACTTACTCTGTGCCATGGCTGCTTGTTAGCACTGTACACATCTATGTTGTCTGATCTGTGCTAAAGTTGCAATTCCTTTTTCATCTCAGCATGAGGCCAAAGCAGAAGAGTCAGTCTCACTGTTCATCCGTGTAGCATGCCTTCAGAATTTAGACTCTCAAAAGATAACACGGCCATACATGCTGTTTGTCAGCCGGAGGAATACTGAATTTCATCTGTACAGGAACAGATCTTGTTTCTCGTCCAGTAAGAACTATGGCCTCTGGTTATATGTCTGTGTAATTTCTCAGTCATCCAGGTCATGGTAGACTTGAGTGTTAAGCTGAAGGCAACTGGACTTCTCCTTCTTTCTTAAAGATGTTTCACCTCTCATTCAAAAGGCTTCTTTAGTTCTTAAAACTAATGGGGAGTCCCAGGTATTTCACTTTAATGGGCTGACCACCTTGGAGGTAGTCCTGGGGATCCTTGACCCATCCTTTCAATACTTGAGTCGTTAGGGTCACAGTGACCACGGTATGTGCCATTTTATCTCCTCTTGGATAGCAAAACATCATCTGAAGCTCTGAATGTGCTGCCTCCTGGCAAAGAACTCCCCCACACTGGTTCTCTTAATAGAAGAGCAGCTATCCAGCCCTCACTGCACTGAATCTGGGTGTGATTTTGCATAACAACCTTTATGTTTCTAACCACAGCACACCAATAGAATGCATCCTTTTCTGATCAGAGAAGCTCCTCGTATACTCCTAAAGTCCTCTCAACACTTCCAGCCTTGATTACTGCAATGTTTTGCCTGCTGGTGTGCCCTCACAGAACATTCTGAATGGTGCAGCCTGTCTGGTTCAAGACCTGCCAAACTTTCATGTCACTCCTTTACTGAGATCAAGCCACTGGCTTCCAGTGCAGCCAGGATCAAATTAAAACCCTTGTCCTGGCTTTTAGGGGCTTAAGGTTCTGCTCCACATTATTTACATTCTTTGGTTCGCTTGCCTACTCTGGTCTTCAGCTTCAGGGCCTGGTACATCTTTTTTTGAGATTGTACCATGCCCGCAAGGCTACTTCTCGACGATTCAGTTTGCTGGCTCCTCGTTAGTGGAAACGCGTTTCTCATAGCAGCATCCCAGTGCAAGAAAAAACTCACCTCTTCAGACAAGGATAATGTCTCTTCTATCCTCTGCTCTTTTGTTGTATCTGCTCTGTTGTATGTATTTTTGACAACTCACCTTCAAGCTCTTAATATTTTTCATGCCACATTTATATGACCTTCAAACTGAAAACTTGCTTGTTAGGCCGAGAGCCATTCGTTTCTAGTATGATTGATATTGGATAATTGTAGATCACCAAATCGTTGCATCTGCCAACTGGCCAAATGTATATGTACAAAACAACCATGGTATTTACCGTAAGTCTAGTATTATTAAGCTAATTAGTGGGCCTAAGTTTGTGGAGCTTGATGAATGAGCCATATCTTGTTCAAGCTTCTGCACACTTGCTTTCTTGTATGTCTGTTGCAGGTTTCTGTAAGAGATCCGTTTCTCATCTCATGTATCAGGCTCTGCAGTGGAGCAGCTATTCTTTGGGTCTCCAGTAACCTAATCATTAATACACTGCTCACAAAAATCAGGGGATATTTCAAAATGAATACAAAGAGGAACCCACAAGTTCTCTTGGGCAATTTGGTCCCATCCATGTCCCTTAAGACAGCCGTTAAAGCAAATGGACATTGATAGGATGGATGTAATCTGGTGCATACCTGTATACAGGGGTAATAGAATGAAAACATCGTGACCAATCAGTCAGAATGATACACAACTAATCAGTTTAGCAAACACCCTTATCGCGAGCGTCCTACATATGATCCAGTCCAAGCAATTGGGGGTCTTATTTAAGGACCCAAAAGTAGCAGCTTGGCAGAGGTTGGATCTGGTCCATAATCCAATGCACTAACCACTAGGCTAGCACAGACCCAGTGGGGTTTTTCATTACATCTGTGAATGGCATGTTAAGGGATGTATTAAATGGTAAGTAAACAGTTGTTTTTGTTGACATGTCAGTGCGGTTAAGTACGTACTGACACATTCTAGGAACCATCGACAGGGTGTTGAGTGCATTAGACTCACCTGTGCATAAAAGAAACAGGTTTTGAACTGAGAGAAGGGCTTCTGTGGCATAAGAAAGAAAAATATGAATGCTTACGGGAGTAAACATTAATATTACACCCTAATAAGTATGGTGCTGCATACCGTCTTTCATTTATACCAAATGGACAATCGAGTCTGCATGCAATGTAAAAACAAGGATATAGGAAGAAGACAAGGGAGTGTGATGTTCTGGTTAGTGTTCTTCTGGGAAACCCTGGGTCATTTGGGCATGCGTGTGGGTGTCAACTCGACACATTCAGCTAAATGATCAAACTCAACCATACAACCATCTGAATCATCCCTGATGTTCTCATGTTTGGATTAAAATATAAACCTGCTTTTATATGTTAAGTTAGTTAGCAGCCCCTAATATTAGTTGCATGATGACCCTGATCCAAAGCGGTGCCATGACATGATCAAAATAATATTTTTGAATTATAAAAGCATTTACTGTACACTGCTCTAAGAGTTAAGAGGTTGCCTTAAACGACTGGGAAATGGTCTGTAATACATCAGATTACCCCTGCAGGTCATGCTCTTCACTGTGAGCACCCAGGATGACCGGTTTAATAGATTGCCTTGGAACTATTAAGTGATTCCAGTTCATTTACAAGTTTTATGAATATATATTTATAAGCATCACTTTATAACTTGCAACAAATAGCTGTACGGCCATCACGTTCAGTCTGTTAGCAAACAAACCAAAGGATCTGCACAGCCATTCATATACTACTAAGTCAGTCCGTCTTGGATGGATAATGGACCATGTGACAGCATAATTTAGAGACTCAATGTGTGCTTGCGGAGCAATGCTAATCAGAGGCCTGTTGCTTTTGGCTTTTATCCAAAGCCTTAGTTTCAGTCATCAGTTTTGTGACAAGTCCGGGATGAATAAAAATGGAGATGTGTGGTTCTGAGCTTATGCATAAAGTTAAAATTCGAACATGATCACAGCATGGGGCTTGGACTATCAGTGAGGTTTCTACTCATTACTACAAGCTGACCACTATATATATTGTAGCCTAGTATATATTAATATGTTTAAAGCCAATTTATGAATTTTTGAGTCTACGAAATCTCAACTAAATCTGGGGCATCATCATGACCATTGGTTTCCCACTTGCCAGTCGGCCATTGAGCTGATAATATTTTGCATGGTTATGTAGAGTGTAAGTTCACAAAGCTTGGAATGAAGATCGAGTATCATGTATTCTATATTCAATATTATCAGTGACAAGTGTGAAATATGTTGGTCCAATAACAATAGGTCAGTATACAATTTCTAAAAATTTCTAAAATTTAATGGAGGTCTAAGACTTTTGCAAAGGACTCCATATTGAAGGTTTTCCAGAATGTTTGGAAAAAAAACACATTGCTTAACAGTCACGTTCTGTTCTATATGTAACACTAAAGACCTTCAGTGTTGCCTAACTCTTGTTTTTTTTGTCTCATCTGACCACTGACAGTTCCAGAAGTGTCTAATGAACACCAAGGTTACACCATCCAAATAACATTGACATGGTGGACATATTTGGATAATTGATGCAAGTTTTCTCAACTGCCAATCAGTCTTTGAGGTGCTGATATGTCATCAAGCCACGTATTGTGAAATCGCCAGTGACTAGCTGTAGGCCAGAAACAGTCAGTTTAAGCCAAAGAAACTTAGAGAAGTAGGATCATGAACTGTTTAGTATTTTGTGCAACTTCTGTGCCAGCATTGATTTTCTCCTTCACTGTTGATGAGACTGGAGAACACAGAGGAATTTGAGACTCCTCAGTACACAATCTCTCCAGATCCTCTATGGTACTAGATTTTCACTTGTAGAATATCCTCTTAAGCACCCCTCAGGTTTTTTATAGAATTTAGATCAGGAAACTTGGGACGGCCATGTCAAAGGCTTCACTTTGTGTGGATTTGGAGGCTTGTTTTTGGACTGACCTTGTGGGAGATCCAAACCTGATTCTGTTGTAGCTATTTGGCAGAGGCAGACAACTTTTTCAGACAACTCCTGTGTTGGCATTGTAGAATCCATGGGTGTTGTCATTGTAGATATAGATACAGAAACACACTCACATCTTTTTAATTTAGGACAATAAAAAATGGGGACTAAAACAAAACAAATGCAGGAGCTACAGCAATCTAACTTTTCCTGGGATTCATTCAGGATTCAAGTGAGATTTTTTAAAGATTTTTTTAGTTAATGCACCCCAGTTTCTAGAAGGTCCATGCAAAATAACACATAATTATAAAACTACACCAGGTTATTATTTCTTTATTTATGATTTCTTTCTGCACACTGCACTCATGTCTTAAGGGCCATGTCGTCCATTAGACACAAATAATGATCAGATGTTTGCTGTTACATTTATGTAAGTAACTTGGCAACAATGCTTTTTAGGTAAGTCATACTTTTACTCCGTTATTTTTGTCGTTGTTGGTTTAGTGATTTTGCTGAGGCCGAATTTGAAATACAGTAGATTCCGGTTAATAGGACCACCAGTTAATGGGAGCAGCTGCTTATTCGGACCAAATTCGGACCAAAAAAGAACCGAAACACCTATTATATACGTCTAATGTTATTCGCTTATTTGGGCCAAAATTCCGCTTAATCGGACCAAAGAACGTGTACAGTATGTAATATCCGTGAA
>JAVSBV010074281.1:0-10171 GCA_033117975.1 Parotocinclus spilosoma
TATGGTATGTGTGTGAGGTGTATGGTATGTGTGTGAGGTGTATGGTGTGTGTGTGTGAGGTGTATGGTGAGTGTGTGAGGTGTATGGTGAGTGTGTGTAAGGTGTGTGTGTGTGTGTGTGTGTGTGTGTGTGTGTGTGTGTGTGTGTGTGTGTGTGCGCGTGTGTGTGTGTGTCACAATCTTGCAGATCGTGTGCACTATTGTCAGCAGTTCTCATTTTTTGCCCTGCCACTGTACATTCATGTTCTCATAAAGTTATTGTCCTTATTATTAAGGAACCTCCTTCATCTATATATTATCTTGCTAGACGAACTAGCTGTAGAAGTACAGTACAGTGCAGTAGTTTTATTAAACGCACGCAGCATCAGCGTGAGCAGGGAGCAGGCTAAATGCTGAGCAGTTATATCGCTCGCTCTGTGCTCCATATAAGTACAATGATAATGATTTTCGGTGTTTTTGATGTTTACCTACATCTTGTGAGGAGAATAGAGCCTGGCTAGCTGTCTGTCCCGTCACTATGTGTGTATTTATATGTGTGTGTTTGTGCAGTGCTGCGGTGGAGAGTACAGGAGCAGCAAAGGCAGAGGCTCAGTCCAGGGCAGAGGCAGCACGTATTCAGGGTGAGGCAGCAGTGGAGGAGGCCAAGCTCAAGGTTGAGGCTCAGAGAATCGAGGCGGTATGTTCCTTCTCATTTGTTCTTCCTTTCCAACTTTCTTAATTTGATCTGACTGCCATGGAATGCAATTCCAGTTTTGAACACTAGATGGCACAGTCAAACTCAGACTGTAGTTTCTTTTGTGTTGACATTTTAGTACACTATTTTGAATTGTTATTCTTAAGAAATAAAAAGAAATGTTATGCCCCGGTTATTTGAGATATGGTGAAGCTACATTAAGATAATAATAGTAAAAATAATGCCTTTATTGCTTTTATACAGTTATACATTGCAATTGTAATTGTTGCTCCAGAACAGTGCAAATCTACACAGTCGATCGTGTGCCAGTTGGCACATTTGAATCAAAATTGGGGCTGTTGGTGAACGAAACATTTTTCCCATAGGCTTTTCCCTAAACTTTCGATAACATATGTTTTCCACTTTGAAATAAGTACATATTCTTCCTTATTTAAAACCCGCCTGTATTTATCACGCAGGAAGCTGAGCTGGTGCGTCTGTTGAAAGCACGTGAGCAGGAGGTTCAGTACAAGCAGAAAATGGATCACCTAGAAGTGGAAAAGAAGCAGAAGATGATGGAGATTGAGAGCCAGCGCACTAAGCAACTGATGGAGGCTATTGGCACCGGAACCCTGACCGAAATGGCCAGAGCTGGACCAGAACTCCAGGTAAACCACCACTCAGTGGACATACTGGCAGTGTCTGATTTACAATTAGGATATGTTCGGCCAAGTTGAATTTATCGTAGGTTGAGGAGTTTAATTTACACAACAATGAGGGGATAAAATGAATACGATTAAAGAAGCATTTGATTTTAATTTACTTAACCCATTAAAAACCATGATTCCCATTTGGGGATCGGGTGCTTCAACTCACCTACGGATGGGATGGGATGGGATGTAGGCGGACAGAAATAAAGTAAAAAATGTTTAGAAAAAAAATGGCAGTTAATGGGTTAAACAAGATCATCACAAATGCAAATGAAAAGTCACAGAAAGTTGTTGGATTACACAAATGAGATGCAAACTCAATTATTGTGATTGAGTAGTTAAGTGATATATTCATAGGGATGAACAGAAGCGTGTTAAACTGGACCAGAGTGCCCCCACGATGACTGTTCGGTAGGGTGTATGGTCACCCAAGAGTGCCATAATGCATTGGCAGTGATGGGGCATGGACAGGATCAGATTCTTGTTGGATCCTTTTTGTATAGCCTATAATATATTGGTTTATATAAACACAGCAACAGTAAAGTTAAGTAAAGCTGTAACAAAAACAATTCAAAGCCTCTGTGTGATGTTTTTAACTTTGCATTTAGTAAATTGTGTCTTATGATTAATGTACTTACTGAAATTAAACCTGTATGTTTGTCTTTTAGTAAACAGGGGAATTATCTATTTACCTGGATCATGTTAGTCTGAGCACATTAGATCGTTATTATTAACTAATCTTTCTACTACAATAATAGACATCCTGAAATTAAGTTTTCATTTTGGTGCCCACCATCTGGCCACCCCTATGAAAAATGTCTGGGGGCGCCACTGTACTGACCTCACCATGCCGTTCTTGTTTCTCTCTCCAGGTTAAGCTGCTGCAAGCTCTGGGTCTCAAATCCACTCTGATCACGGATGGTTCTTCTCCCATCAATCTGTTCACCACTGCCAATGGCCTGCTGGGGGCAATCCAACCCAGTGAAGACAAGTAAAGTGAAACTAGAAATAGAAGAACCAAATGAAACCATTTACTGTGACTTTATATGGCATGTACATGCACAGTTTGGCGCGGGTTATGTTTGCAAGTACGTATGACAAATATCACACTATTTCTGTAGAGCTGACAGTAATAATAGTAATACTTTTGTAATGGCTGGTACTTATGAACATACTCTTATATAAAGACATGGGTTTTAATGCCGTTGTAACGTATGAGGTAAGATTTACTTGAAATACGTGATATGGAATGTATCAGATACGATATGCGTCAGACAAGGCCTTATTAAATATACAGTTCACAAGAAAAATCTGGATTGTGTCTGCTTCTGTTTTGCAGTTTTTCCGCTACCAAGGAGCTAGCAGGTACTCATGTCCTGTGGAATTCTCTTGCTGGATTTCTAATGGTCTGCAAATGCTAGTTAAAGCATTAGGTGTTTAGGTACAGCTTCATGTTTTTGCACTCACTGTCCATCTTATCAGTTTAATTCCATTTTATTTGTATAGCGCATTTTACAGTAGACATTGTCACAAAGCAGCTTTACATTGATACAGTGTCACATTTTTGATTCTATTGTCCCTAATGAGCAATTCAATTCAAGTTTATTTCTATAGCGCTTTTTACAACGTAGCATTGTCTCAAAGCAGCTTCACAATATTACATTATCTTAAAAGGCCAATCCCAAGTTGAGCAAGCCTAGGGTGATAGTGGCAAGGATAAATTCCCTAAAATGGTAGGAAGAAACCTTGTGAGGACCAAGACTCAACAGGGGAACATAAGCTGCCTTTACGACGACATCTTTTCCAGGAATGTTCATAAAGTTTTTAACAAGACAATGCAAAACCACATGCTGCAGACATTATAAAGTCATGACTGTAAAAGAAAAGGGTGTGGGGACTGGACTGACCTGCCTGCAGTCCTGACCTGTCCCTAATCAAGAATGTGTGGAGAGTTTTGAAATGAAAAATGCGACAACGACAGCATGCTGTTACACATCTTAAGATAAAAAAATGGTACGAATTAGCAACTGAAACTTAAAATCACTTGGTATCTTCTTTGCCAAAATGTATTTTAATTGTGATGGAAAAAAATGGCAACCTTACAAAGTGTGTTTCAGGCCTGAAATGATGGACTTGATGTTTGACCAGGAATAAACATGAAATGTATAATGATAATAATAGGGGTTCATACTGTCTGTAATAAATTAAAAGTTAAATTACATTTAGGAAACACTGTATAGATTGTTTTTGTTTTAGCATATTCCGTACTGTACTGAACTCTTTCTGCTTTGGGATTGTATTAATATGATGTTTGTGATGTTGATGACGGTTAATATATTTAATCCAGTGACAGTTATTAAGTGATAATGATTAAGCACTCTATTCACATTAAGCACTTTAATACATGGATTATAAAACGATCAAAAGTGCTGCAGGTAACTAATAATGAATCCACAAATGAGGAACCTTGAACTGGGCACCAGTTGTTTTAGTTTCTGCAGAATAACAGTGCTGCTTAAGTGTCTATTCCTGACTGGAAATACTGGAATTGTTTCTCTCCCGCTACTAAAAGCTCGTTTTGAGTTTGTACTGCACAGGTCTGGTTCCAAACTGCAAAGCAGAGCGCCCCCTCTGGAGGGCCGGGGTACTGCCTGAGCCACTAAACGGTACAGTATGTAGTATTTTGTAGTACTGTATCCTGTAATACTGTATTAGTCTATTTGGTTTCAGATAAATAAACCACCTCGTGCCTCCAGTGGAAGCGTGCTATTTAGACAAACTATTGAATTATTTGTATGCGGTTTAGGATGGAGCCAGAAGCCACACTCTCGTGTCGCGTTTCTGCTGAGTGCCAGCTGGATCTTCCTCCCTCTCCTCCTCCTCCTCCTCCTCCTCCTCCTCCTCATGCTCCTGCTCCTGCTGCTGGAACCACTGAACCTCTGAGGCATTCTCTCTGTATGTTCACCATTTGAGCGCTCGCTTCAGGAAACACGAGGCGCCTACAGTAGCGCTCGTGTCCCGGGGTTGCTGCGGGTTTTAAGTTGCGTCAGTGCGCGCGGGAGACACGGAGACCGGGACAGAGGGGGAATGGAACCTGCAGCCCAGATAACAGCAAACGCAGAGGGACGCACGAGGATCACAGCACAGGTGATGCATTTTAATACACGTTTATTTCTCAAAACACGCTTCTGCGCAGGTGCAAAACTTTAGTTTGTTTTTGTTTATAGTACAAGAAATACAAAATGGTTGTTTGAAGGTTGTTATTGTATTTTTTAAACAGACTGCATTTAAAAACTTTTTGATTACGACAGCCTGCTTGCTTAATGTCGTGTGTGTGTGTGTGTGTGTGTGTGTGTGTGTGTGTGTGTGTGTGTGTGTGTGTGTGTGTGTGTGTGTGTGTGTGTGTTCTTGTATATCATTGTGAGGACCATACAAGGAACGATCTGGTGTTATGGGAACATTTTGTTATGCAACAATTGTTTTATTATTATAATAATTATTATTACTGATGGTTCCATTGGTCTGTTTGGTTGGTGGTTGTTTTTTTTGTCGTTGTTTATATAAAAAAAAGCTTCAAAAGGCAAAGAGATTCGTTTAATTTCATTTGCTTTAAGATTAGGTGTAGAATAATTTAGCTACACAATATGTCAGTGGAATGTCCCCACAATGCTAGCAAGACGAACTCCCTTATGTTAAAGCTTTAAAGCTTTTAAGTGTTTATTTCCCAATATAAGAGCTTATGCATGTACATAATAGTACAGCTGTTCTGATTGTAAACGTGACACAGACTAAATGGTTAAAGAGCCAGACATAGACTTTATGAAGCCAGTCATCCATCTCTCCTTCGCCTCTTTGCTAGTGTAGGTCAGACACTTTACATAAAAACCGCCCACTGGATACAATGTGCTTATCACATCATCCTTGCCTCCCCAATAACTTGCTCCATGTGTTTGGGTTTTCACTCAGTACAGCTCCAAGCAGCCTGCCTCTAATCGTTTTGCATGAGCACCATGTCCAGTTTGTGCTTTGCGCTTTATAAAGTCCACTTTTCTTTGCAGGATCGCTCTCGGGACTGTGCGTAACGGAGCCGTACAGCAGGATCCTTCTTCCAACCGCAGGGCTTTAACACGGGACTCACACAGACTGAGACAGAGCGAGACGCTTTAAGGACTCAAAATGAACCAGATCGTGTTTAATAAACTGAGCAGCCCGATGCTGTTTGAAGAAAAAGCCAACGAGGTGGAAAGAAGCAGCAGGAATTATCTGGAGGTGATCGACGGACAGCACGCGGACATCCTCTCCAGAGACAGCTCCGTTATGCGCCACCGGAGACCCGGGTATGTACCAACCCCACACGGGATAAAACAACTTATGAAATCGGTTTGAGGGTCTATAACGGTTTGAGAGTCTATAATTACAAACGCGAGGCAGCTTGTACAATCATGCGCCACTGTTCGGGGAGTTTTGCATCTTGTTTTACTGCCCGACAGAAAGTTGGTGAGCAGTGCGCTCGCGCAAGCTCAAAGAGCACTGCAACGCAACAGGGTCTCGTACAGGTGTCTGGTTCTGGCTCTAATGCACTTTATCTGGAATTACTTCATATCAGTAATGCACTTTAACAGGATTATGACTTAATCTTAGAGAAGGTGTTTTTGGTTACACACCACAAAACCAAAAAGACTGCTGAATGAACACCTCGGTTGTTGAATCACATGAACCACATGGAGATTTATTTGTACTAGCTGTTCAGTTCGGGGCTTTTGCAGTGCGCTCTGTTAGGGCTGAACAAGATCTTAGAATAATCACAACAAAGTCGAGATCAGATCTGTTAGCGAGATTTCGTTAAGACCTTAAAGTTTACCTGGTAGAAAGTAGTATTTTTTTTAGTATTTTAACTGAAATTGGGAATATACAGATTTAATTACTGTGCAAAATGGTTAGTTCTGCTCATCTCATGCGTAAACGTTTATAGAAGTCTTCATGGTTTAGTTCTTATGGTATAACTGGATCTCTTGCGCGATAAAAAACGATTTTCTAAAACCTACAACTATTAATAAGTCTGTGTGAGGAAATTCAGTGATGACAACATACTGTATCCAAATCATAACATAGATATGACAAAGGTATGCCCTTTGATTTAGCATTCAATTCATCTACAGACGAAAACCAAATCACTTTTTAACACTTTATCTCCCTTTTTAACACTTTATCTCAGGAATGTTTCAACTCCTTCTTGGAGTTCTTCTTGAAATGAGTAGAAGGTCTATTTCTAATAACAAAAATAACTTTCATTAATCATCATGTTTTTTCCTGCTGTCAATGGTTTTCGGTCACATTTGTCCCTTAAATGTAGAAACCATGTCATTCTGGTTTTACGCGGCTCTGTGTCCTCACAGTTCTTTTAGTTAGCTTGAGTGTTTTTCACGATATTACACGGATCCAAACTTTTTGCGCATGAACCGCATCCATACAGCCTCAGTAACCATGTGTATGTTTAATGCGCATTCAGGGCACTATTATGGTATAATGTCTAGTACTGAAGTAAGCAGTGGCACATGGCGGGACAGGACTGGCACTGGTAATTGGTTAAATGAATCTAAACGTAGAGGTGCGTGCGCGAATGTGCTCGCGCTCGTCCCCACACAGGCAAGAAAACATTTTTCCTCCAGGCTGTTCATACAGATCGGTGTTACAGTGCAAATATTTTGCCGAACATGAACTTGGTGGATTTGTGAGGCAGGAAATACGTGACACGAGCACGCGAAAGGTAACGTGATGGTTATCATAGTGCCATAGTGACATCTACAGGTTCAAACAATCACCTGTTACAAAAACTACACGCGCAGCTGTCACTTCAGCTTCCTCACTCACTCAGGGATTTAATTTAAGGGATTTAAATAA
This sequence comes from Parotocinclus spilosoma, assembly GCA_033117975.1. Taxonomy (NCBI): domain Eukaryota; kingdom Metazoa; phylum Chordata; class Actinopteri; order Siluriformes; family Loricariidae; genus Parotocinclus; species Parotocinclus spilosoma. The sequence goes on from JAVSBV010074281.1 coordinate 7,284, forward strand.
TATACAGACTAATAAGATCTGTCTGACTAGCAACAATTAACTGCACTTTTGCAGTATCATGTGGTTTACAGTGAGCATGCGCAATGACTTGACTCTGGACTCTCTAAACGCTTCATGCTCTTATAAACCTGTGCATAAAAGAGTGAAGGTCACGATCTACATCACTAAACTGCCTGCAATTGTAGATACCAAATAATATACAGCAAGCCTAAGGTGACCTCCAGTCCATTTGCAAATGGTTTAGTCCAAAAACTACAGGCAGTGTGATCACGTTTTAAAGCATTTGTGTTATTTCAGACGGGACCCTGAGAGCAATTATTAGTCAAATATCTTAACAGATCACAATAATGAATATATTACAGTCCAGACATTCAGATATGAAGTGAATTAGATAAATGAACCGTCATATTTACTGTAGGTTTCTTATTCTAGGACGTTCCCACAGAACCCAAGCCAAACAACTTCTATAATTAAGCAGCTCTTATTCTATTTTTTATAGTTTTAAAAGACATATGTACATTAGAATAAAGATGCTGTGCAACCGTCTTAGACCACCATTCGATTTATCGTTTTAGACCATGTTGTTGGCCATCGGACCTAAAAATGTAAAACTTGGATTCGTTTCTCCATAATCCCCTTTCCTACTGATCTTAATTAAATTAAATTAAATCTCTGAAAGCTTTATCTACCTTTCCAAAAAGTCCATTCCTGATCTAATTTTTTCAGACTATAGAAGTGATGACTAGGTGTGGAACAGGGAGCTCACACTAAATACCACTGTGGCCTACATAAGCTGTACCTCCTGATTTCTTATTCCAGTTTTTATACTGCATACAAATTTCCTGTATTTTGTACATTGTAATAAAAACAGGTCAATAATTATAAGGGGGAATTATAGCATTGCTAAAACAACGGCACATCTAATTTAATGGTGGCCTAAGAGTTTTGCACAGCACAGTAGTGTTGTAATGTACTCAGTCCTACCTAAGCAGTCAATTAAAGTTAGCCATGGATTAGACTTCTATCTCCAAGATACCCTCTGCGTCCAACGTCAGTGTTAATGTTAGTGCCTTTCCATTTTTACAGACCTTAATGTATCTACTTATAGCAAAATACAGTCTTACTTATTACAATCTTATAAGCTGTCAGTTTAAGCAAACATTTAATGAATCCTGCTTGTTGGCCAGGTATAAATGTGTGTAGAGGTGTGAAGACGTTTTTATAATAAAACTTAGAATTTTGAGATATTCTCTTATTCTTGACTAATAGTCTAGCTCTTAACACGTGAAAAATTGCATTTGATACCTTTTAGAAACAGAAGGTTTAGAGCTTAGAAATAAAGAAATTAAGACTATTAACATTTATTTCCTCTGCATTAAAAGGTAAATTCAGTTCTCCTCAGTAGTTACAAGTTGAAATCAGTAACTAAATTGGTTCTACTTAGGACATTTTCTGTTTGAGTGCTTTAGATGGGAACAAACTAAAGACTGTTGGTGCTGGATAGAATAGCTATGAGTGTGTAGCAGACACCCTCACTCTATATAGCTAAAAAAAATCCAGTGCACATGCACTGGTACTGGACGTTACATACAAATGGGAGTGGCCTTGGGTTGGTATATTCAATAGTAAGACGAAAGGTGTTCAGAAGGAACAGCAGTCTAGGTTTAAGTCTAGGCGGTTTCTTTCTGTGTCAGGCATTACAACCAGACATCACTAAATGTGTCCGATGGAGGGGAGGCTTGTTGGGTGATCATCCCCTTGCATGGCTACAGAGACCCTTACCCAGCTCTACAATGCACTGATGTCCCTCCCAGTATAAGTATGCTACAGTATTTAGGAAAAGTACGCCACATACAGTATCTCAGTCCTATTTTTTATAAAATTTAAAGCCGTATGCAGAGTGCTCTCACTTTTAACACAGTGTGGTTTTTGTAGTGATTATTTCTAACCTTAATTTACAGCTACAGTTCCGATTTGTTTTCAGCTCTCAAAAACAGAAAGTGCACTGCTCTCAGCACCGTGAAAGGATATAATAATGTGGATAATTGGTGTCCTGTTACAGCATTTATTCTGGTCGAGGTGTAATGGTCCGGAGGCTATCCAAAGTGCAGCCTGAATGGGAGGCCAGTCCATCACAGGGATGAGTGGAGATTACTCTCCAGTGTCAGGGGATGATCGCGTAGTTTGATCTCCCCTCCCTTGGACTTAATCAGTCAAGCTCAAGTATAATTGTCAACCCAGATGAAAGAGACAGCCTGGAATTAGCAGATAAAATGATTAAAATGGAATTGTAAAGCCTTTGTACTTTTCAACTTTTAATCATTATCAATTTTCCATTTTCACTTATTTTCTTGCCCACAGCTCTGCTGAATCAAGGCTGTTTCTTTCACCTGGGTTGAGAATGACACAATCATGACTGTCTAAGGGAGGAGAGTCCAAACTGGGGGATCATCTTGTCATCCTCTGGCACTGCAGAGTAAACTCTCGCCTCCCATTCAGGGTTATTAACCTTTTAGGATTTTGGCTGTTAAAATTTATTGGATTAAATCTTCGTGACTGTGTGAATTCAAATAATTTATGCTTAATTAAGTGGAAAAATGTCAGTAATCCTGAATCTTAATCTGCTTGTAAACATCATTTGGCACAGGGTGCATTCCTTACTATATAATAGTAGGTAGTATGGTATAGTATTACATCATCAGTGGTACTATTAGTTGCATATGTACTATATAGATACATACAGTGTTCCCTCAACAAAACCCGCAAAGTAGGGACGCTATATTTATCGAAGTATTTCTACACTATTTTAGTGGTAGAACTTGCAGAACGTTTGGGTAACGTCGTAGGGCTTGAATGAATTCAGTCTATAATGAAACTTTCACAAACAG
>JAVSBV010074292.1:0-10171 GCA_033117975.1 Parotocinclus spilosoma
GCCAAGATGGAGAAACGGTATCAGGGCAAGTGGAATCCATCTATGCTTGGTGACTCTTGTTGGATTCTCATCTGAGAAGTGTCAGTCAGCGATTACAATCCAAAATCTACTGCAAAACATTTTCATTTTGCTTCACAGTGCCAACATTGCCATCACAGTATATGCCATTAGACACGTTATAATAAAAACATATTTGTGTTCAGCATGTTAAAATCTACTTGTTTCACCAAAAATTTTAGAGGAAACAAAATGTTTATACAAATTTGTTAACCAGTGTAATTGGCAGGCATATTTAATATTATACTGTTATTGGCTTGACTTTTATTAAACACAAAGTAAAGAACTGAGCATGATGTGGGAGTGTGCAGCAGGACGATACATAGCTAGATGAATTGGTGTGAATAAGGGTGAGCCATTCACCTGGCATCTGTATATGCAGCGTGCTGAGACGGCACAGATTTTATCTGAACTCCCGCTATGGGCAAGCCATGCATGGGTCATGAGATGGTTGCTAACATCCCATTGCTGAGAATGGGACTTAACAACAGTACTGTGTGCGCACAGTATCTTGTTTATTTAGTTAGTATTACTACATTACAGTAGCCCAAATATCTTATGTATACGTGCAGTTTTAAGTGACTCAGACTTGTATACCCATTTGGTTTCAGAGACAAAAAAAACCTGTTTTTAATTACTGAAGAGTGGCACAAGGTAATGCTTGTATGGAGTTTGGTTGTTTACTTGGGATACTCTTGGTTCTGTACCATAGTTCAAATGCAGTAGTGTAATTGTTTGACTACTATCAATGTAACCTTGCTTCTGTCATGAATTGCCATTGTTGCTGATATGCTGGTAAATGAACAAGTTAATAAATATAACTACTGTTAATTTACAGTATGTACTGTCGGACTAAGCTTTTTAAATGTTTGAAGAGTGGAGGCAAGATGTTTTCAGAGGCTTTCACTTACAAATCCATTTTGTACACAAAGATAAACAAAATTAAAGTCAAAAAACACTTTAAAAGTAAAACTTTGTGTCAGATGTCTGCAGGTAGAGATCCATTTGAGTCCCAAGGTAAATGAGTCAGAAAATGTGCTCCAAAAAAGTATTATGGAGGCATACCACATATCTGGTCTTTTTAACAAACCCCAAAGGCCCAGCGAAACCTAATTTCATTATCAGCTATTAAGGCAATAGGCCAACACTAGAAACAGGTGATTTTAGGCTCTGGAAAGGACCCCTACATATACAAATGAACAGTCAATTTTCTTGCTCAAGCTGCATAGATCACATAGAAGTGGCTTGAATACCTCAGGCTTGTGTGTTGGCCTGGTCAAGATTTGAACCCTGTAAAGAATATTTGGAATGAAATTAAATAAAATCAAAATCAATTTTAAGAAAAAAAAAAAAATTGAGGGAAAGGCAAGCCCATGCTAAGTTCCTCATCTATCTTTAATTATGGTTTAATTTATGGTTTAATTTCTTGTCAGGTTATTTGTTGGTGAGCATATTAAAAGCTTAACATTTTGCTATTTTGTGTGTGTGTGTGTGTGTACGTACCATACAATAAAATTAATTATTTTTGATATACACCACATGGGAAATTATGCATGCAATAATTAAATTCCAATTGATTCATGCAGCTGCACATGCGAGTTATTAGGCTGCTTGCCAATTATCAGCATTATGCAGTGGTGTGTTGTTGTTTACTGCACTGAACTTTTTGAGATTGAGAATTCTTATCAGTGGTTCACACTTAGGCTTGGTGTCTGCTGAAAAAGAAAACTAAGAGGTTCAAGATAAAATGGCTATGTAGTCTCCTTATTGTCAGGTTAAAACAGTTATGAACGTCCTAAGTTGTTATGTAACATATCAGAATCACACAATTCATCTCGTTGTCTTCAGGGATCCAAATCTGGGTCATCACCTGAGAATGGCGACTGGAATTGAGAGCAGCTTCAATCAGTTGTGAAAGCCTTTAGGCTAAACACTTTAACTGAGGCTTTATAAATTTTAAACCTCTTTACTTCTGTTGCATTCTTCCCCAGAGAACAATAAATCTTCAACACCGCCTTTCTGTATATATCCCTCATGCATACTGGCGCTCTATCCATGGCTCTGTGCAGCCCTTGTTGGGCTTCTTGGCAGATGAAGGTAATAGATAATGAACCTAAAGCGCACAGTTATGCATCCTAAACATATTAAACATCCCCAAATTGTTAACAAATAAAACAAGATTCAGATCCTACCATAATGACATCCTTTTACCTGTATATTATGCCAACAAACTAACCTTGGGCCAGGTTGTGGTGAGGTGCATAATAAATTTGCAAACACCTGCTGCTTGTCACCAAATTTTCCCTACTCCAAGTTAATCAACAGTAAAGGAGACTTAGATAATCAGTAGATATGATGAAGATGAAATGGCACTGAAACTGATAAATCAATGTTTATATATCAGACTGGTGGAACTGCTATCCTAATAAGATACTATCATCCACAGCCACAATGTAATAACAGTCAGAGCTAATGAGTGATGATCCAATTGTTAACTGACCTAGTTGGCCAAACCCCATCCCTTTTTTTTGCTTAAGGGATTGTTTAACAGTCAAAATCTGTTGTGGGAGAGCATCCATTATAATGGCTGTGGTAATGTGATACAGGATTTCACACCAAAAAAATTACAATTTCGAAGGCAATATAAAAAGCTACCAAGACCCAGAAGTTATTCTTTCAAATGGTATATTTGAATATTTCTCAACATTGCAGCAGTCGCTTCGGAAATCTTTGAAATTTATGATATCGCATAACTCTGCAGATGGCTTTACATTTGAATTGATGGGTGAGAGGAAGAAGACCAGAAGAGGAGAAAATAAAGAAAAGTATATTAACTATAGCCAAGGTCTGTGTGTCTGTGTGTGTCTGTGTGTGTCTGTGTGTAAAAAACTAGTTCTGATATAACCTTGTGTATGTGTCACTGAAATGGCCACTGATGCCGATAGCGACATTAAGCATACCCAATAAACTAACAAACATGCCTGAATGCAGTTTGCCAGCTGGGAGGTTTGGTGGAGTAGAAATGATGATATGGGGTTATTTATTCATGGGGTTGTCACCTCAGTACAAGATAAATCATGATCAACTTGGCCAACAGCATGCTTCAAACTTTGTGCAACAGTTTGGGGAAGGCTCTTTTTCCAACATTATTGTATTACCCTAGTGGAAATACCAAGGTCCTGACTTTAAACCCCATCAAACACCTTTATGATGAACTACAATGGACATTAGAAGCCGGGCTTTTTTGCCCAACATCAGAACCTGACCTAACAAATGCTCTTCTGGGGAATAGGCAAAAGATCCCAGCAAAAACACACTCAAATTTTTTCACTCATATTAATGCCTACTGATGTCGTAAAAGCTCATGTTGGCATAATGTGTAGTTGTCCCTGTCCCTGCACATATAGTATAACATGTCCATTAGCTTATCAAATAGGAAGCCACAGTGATGTGCATCAATTTGTCAAATGCTGCTGCGATGATAGTACAGCTTTGTCTGTGCATTCAGAGGGGTTGGAGCTACCCTGGAGCCTAGTGCCTGAGTACAGGATGGTTTTTCTAAAAATAGCTCTGTTAAGGATGGAGAATGCGTTGAAGTGAGAGACAGACTGGCAGAGGGTCACTGCTTTATATTTTTTCTCCATGACAGAATAATTCATGCCCTTTCAGATTTATTCCCCCTCCTACTGCCTTTTAATGGGAGATTTTACCAATGCTATCATTCAAGGTCCTTTAACCAAGGGAGAGTATTAAGTTTTCCAAATTGCAGCACTAGAAAACAGAATATATCATGAAATCTGCCTACCGTCTTACTGTTGTGTATGAATTTTAAAATATGTTTGGAGAATAGGGGTTTGTGTGCACAGAAGTGTGTGCGTGCGTGCGTGTTTGTTATATAACCACAGATCCGTTCCATTCATAAATCCAGTAATGTTCGACTACTACTTGTTACAATAGGGCACCCTGGAGATCTCGCAAGACATTTCCTGGTCTCGCTGAATCCCCAGGATCCTTATCGGGTTTTAAGTCCGGAGCTCGTAATGCGGAATCCACAGACAGACAACAAATCTGGGGAAAACAAAAGACACATAAATCAGGCATTTAAACGATAGGTAAAAATGAGTCCACACATGAGATTGGTGGGGCGTAGAGTACAGAGTCTCCGAGGGTCCCACTCCATAGCAGTCCAGGGGTCCGCAAACAGCCTGGGCGCTGAGGGTCCGCTAGGGTCCGTTGAGTTGGGGAGAAACAATGGACGGCTTTCAGAGCCGGGGATCTACAGACGGTCGTGATGGCCGAAGATCCAGGGGGCTGCCCTTTACGGCCAGATACAGGCCACGGACTCAAACGCGGGTCCAGGGTACAGCCCCTTTCGTGTCCCGGGCGCCATCAGCTGCTGGGGAAAACGAGCGGCGGCGTCCACACAGGACTATAAAAACGAAACGAAAAAAAAAACAATACACGCACAGACAAAGGGAACACTCACAACGTAACGCAAAACAGATGCAAAAAATAACGTAATGAGTTTCAGAAGGGACCAGATCTTGCCCTGCTTTGGTATGATATTTTTATTCATTGTTCCCTCAATGAACTGTAGCTCCTCACAGCCAGCAGCACTCCTACAGCCCCAAACCATGACATTCCCACCACTGAGTATTCACTCTTGTGCATGTGCATGAGTGCTGATGAAACCTTGTGAGTGTCGCAAAAATGGCTGTTGATGCTGGTATTGACGTCATATGAAACCAAAAGAAACAAACAAACTAGCATTACCATTGCACGTATATGCACCATTGACTCTGGTGGTCTAGCAGTTAAAACATTGGGTTATGGACCCAACAATCCACCAAACCCGCAATGTTTGATCAGTTGTAATTGCCTATGGATAAGGATGACTGTAAATGATGAAATGCACATGTAAATCTAGCGCAACACTTCGTTTAGTATGAATTTCATAGTTTGATTAATACTGATAATATACTGATTAATGCTCTTAGATAATATAATAGAATTGCTTGCATTTGACATAAAATTGATAAAACAAATCTCTGTATTTTTGGATTTTATTTTTTTTTACTTCATTAATTTACATACCTGATAATGAAGTTATATTATATATACTATATTAGTCATATTACAATATGATAAAATCTATAATTTGCATAATACAGTAATTCATTGGAATTAAAGTGAGCAGGAGTGGTTTTAGACTGCATTCCCAAAGGCATTCTCTATCACCTACAAAAGGCAGCTAATTGGATTTTGTTATCTCCTGATTATCTCGCAGTCCATTAATAAGAGCGATTAAATGCCTAGCAACAGTTGATTGCGTCCTCTCTGCCAGGTATGTTTCCTGAAAATGCCAAGGAACATACTTAGAAAGTATTGATGTTTTGCTGTATTATTAGTTGCATCTTAAATAGAAACCATATTGAGAGACGTATAGATCAGTAAATTCTGTCAGTAGTGTCAAATTATAATTCCTGATAGTTTAGTAGCACTTTTTATTTTTATTTTTTGTTTTTAAGTTTAAGTGCATTATTACAATATTTAAAAGGCGTTTACACCTAAGACCAACCATACATTTAATAAATTTCTCACAACAATTAGGGGTCAATTTTCTAAGCAGTATATAGTATACTTATATACTGATATATAATATATATTTTATGAGCAGTGTATATACAACTGTCCACCAGAAATTTTGACATCCACATGAAATTATGACCGATTTATGAAATGTACTGTCAAATGTACATTCAAGCCATTGAATATATCGCAGTGGGTAAATGGGTGACCTATATACACTACTACTGCCATTTTGTTTATATACATAGCATATAGATATTAAGAATGAAAGGAATCATCCACAGATTTGCTACATTGCTTGTGTGTGCTGACGATCAATGTGTTTCCTCAGGACAACGCGATCTGCTTTTTCAGTTTTTATGTTGTTACCTGGGTCTTTGATGTTTCCCACGTATCCACCCTACTTGCACCTCTTAATGACACACCAAAAGTTAGATTTTTTTTTTTTTTTTTTTTCCTCTTGGCACTTACAAAATCGCTATGGAAAGTGGATTGCTCCCTTGAGCGTTTACTTGATATCCTAATTTACACAAGTAGGCCAGTGGCCCTGAGGAGAGTTTAACTGGGCTTAATTAGAACCCCTTATTCTTTCAAAGTGCATATCAATCTATGGCATCCCTGAGGTGCCAATCTTCTTTTAATAAACAACAGGTCTCTTCTCTTGGGCACACCCTGCCTGGGGAACAAGGCACATGTTTACAGGATTGGGCAGAAAACAACAAATAGTAAATGTTGTGCTGCTAATGTGTCTGGATATGTAATTGTGTAACACCAAAGTTACATCCAGGAGGAATATCAGACAGTTGGATGTCAAGTGTAAATTATTGATGCTAGTTATTTTTTTTGCACAAAAGTTTTGCACTGCTGTGTAACCCTTCTTCTAATTTTATATTCTCAAAAATGTTTTAGGTAAATTATAAAAAGATGCAAGAGTCTTGTTTTAAACTAAAACAATACAAATTGAAATTTAATTCGGGTTCCCAGTTTAAAAGTTTTAGGAAAAATTGCAAACTTTTTTCAGGGGTTTATGTTTTCTGTAATGGTGAGAGTTTAATCCCTGCCTGTAACACTTTCATACACTAAGCACCCATGCTTTTAACAGCATTATGTTTCTGAGGCAATTAAGGATAGATGTGAAATCATTTCTCTGCTGTAACAAAAGTTCCTGACAACATGCCAGTAATGGAGACAGATGAATATGCAAAGCATATCTTGTTCCTCTGAGACCACTTATTATAAACAGTTTGCCACTTGCCTGTTAAATGAAGTCGTTATCACAATCTGTATGCATGCCTTTGTTGACCATTGGCTCTCCTTCTTCAAAATTGGGGCCATACATGTGGCAGAGAGTATTGGGAGGCCTTTCTATTGAGAAGAAACAAACTGGGAGCACTAAAATAACATCATATTACTAGAAACGAGTAGTGTACATCAATAAAGAAGTCTGGAAATCTGAAAGCATTTAGCACAATTTAGATTTATTTCACCTTAGTTTGCTCAGAAATTACCAAGGGATTCCCTGTGTTTGATCTCCTCACACTGATATCAAGGGACGATGATAATTAACCCACACTGACATAAGAAGCAGTAAACTGACAGAACACTTTTTGTTTTGGTTTCAGTGCACTACAAAAATGGCATGTCAAAGCACTAAAACATCCAATTAATAATCACTTCTCAAGCCATCTCATTTTTCTAATAAAACTTGCCAGAATATTGCTACAATTTCCTGCAAACTGAAGTCTGTCATTTATCTTGTTTATATGTTTTGTCTAATTTGATTCAATCAAGTGCAAGTCTGAGAAGGTTAAAACTTCAAATAGTTTTTCAAATGTCATATGAGAAGTGTGTATTTTCTGGTGCAGGTATGCACCACATAATGTCTGGACCGTGTCTGTTCCTATTTACTGTGGTCCCATTATCTTTGTTATCAAGGCACAAGTGGATAAACAAGAACTGCATCTTAGCAGAGTTTGCTGTGCTTTCTTCTCACAGCCTAGTGCTTGCTTCGGTTTCTTCATGTTTTCGGCTCTGTTCTGAGATACATGTTCGCATCAGAAGTGCAACATGAAATACTGGGACAAAAAGACAGTCAGTGAATCGGTGTGTTGCATGCAGCTCTACAGTGAATCAAGGTTTCACCAATCTTAAATGGGCTATCTTGAATACCAGTACACTACTTTATCCCATAAAGCCTTGCTAAGTGCAGTACTTTATATAATGTATGGTGTTTTAAAAACATCCAGATCTCTTAACATGCAGTTTCACAGACTGCATCATAGATGTTAAGCGATTCACACCTGGATTCAAGAAACAAATAGCTTAAGAGCAAGTGAAGGACATAATCATTGATGGCTGCAGAAACAGAATAACCAGCTCTTGATGTACCAGTCTGCTTTGATTGTACCTTGCTTAACATTTCCTGTGTGTAAAACATTATCTTGAGCTCTTTTTTTTCATTCTTTGACACATTTTTTTTAACAGTCTAGTGCAGCTCATGCTTAACGGGACCTAAGACTACAAAAGAACCACAAGCTATCCAACATATTAAAACTTGTCACAAGTCCCCACACTTTTACAAGTCAAATGCATAGCTTATTGTTATCTCAATATCAGTTCTACCACATAGTAGGTACTACCTAAAATACTAATTAATTTATGGCTCACAGATCACAAGTAAGTGTGATCGCTGTTAATTACAGTGGAGACCAAGCCTTTGATTTGAAATTGAAGTGGATTTATATTAATTGATCATTGCTGGACAACTCAACCAGAAAGAGGAGAACTGAAGAGCAAAGGAGACTTAAAGATGTCTGTATCTATATAGCTGCTATTTCCATGGTGTTTATGGTGTCCCTTTCAAAATATCTGCTCTGTAGATCCTTGCATGCTATTCATTACTTTTAAATGTTACACATTGTGCCATTTAAAGTGCATAATACAGTACATAGTATTGAAGTATGTATCTATCAGTATAGATTGCAACATTTTATATACACACACACACACAAACATTTTGGAATACATAAGTATTCACTCCCACTGATATGAAAACATTACACATAGTTCTGGTGCAAAGAATTCCAATCAGTAATCCCCTAAATACACTGCTCAAAAAAAATAAAGGGCTTTTTTTATTGTGAGCAGTTTTATTTTAGAATTTGTGTTAGCACTATATGCTCATTGGCACAAAGAGATACACGACCCAAAAGCTGCCTATGATTTTTATCTGGAAAAAGAAGCTATTAAAAATATCTAGGACATGTCTTGCTATTCAAATATAGTATAAAAGATTGTAGTTATAAAAAAAATCTCAACTTTAACATTCAATGGACCACATTAAATGTGTGTTAAAAAATGTAAGGAATATAGCCAACCGTGACTGTGTTTAGACAAAAGTCTGTGACTAATTAAGGTGTGCAGTAATCAGGGAAGCCACCAAGAGGCTAAAAGTGCTCTAAAGGTGGTGGAGAGATCGGCAGCTGAGATGGAATAATGCATAAGACAAATTTCCCATGCACTTCATACATTTGGGCTTTGTAAAAGACAGGTAAAAAGAAAGTCTTAATTTAAATAAGCAATTTGAAATCACATTTGGAGTTTGTCAAAAGGCAAGGTGGAGACGCGGAGAATTGCACTCTCCCCTGATGAGACTAAAATTGTACATGCTGGTCAGTCTTATTGCAAGCCTGCATGTATGGCACAAATGTAAAGAACACCATTCCCACAATAAAGCATGATGACGATGGCAGTACTGTGTTGTGTTGTGTGCACTCGTCAAAAAAATAGATGATATTTCATTATAACTTAAAAATGAAATATCCCTTACATTTTCATCTCTCTAAAGAGAAGCTCATGCATCACATCACAATTAAAATTAGCTTATTGTAGTGCTTAACACAATACAATATAAAGCAATTTCCTTATAACTAACCTGAATAAAATAAAGTGAATGAGCATTCTGTTTTTAATTTTGCATTTAAAACATTTGTAATGGTTGATCAGAGTTAAATCACTGACATAGCATGTCACAACACCATTCAGGAAGGAAACTTAGAAGTTTTTTTTCATATATTCTTTTGTTTTCTTGACATTCCTGCTGGAAAGAAGCTCAAAAAACAAACAAACAAATAAGATAACCGAAAGGCTATGGAAAGGAATGGGTATCAAGGTTGAGATAGAAAAACGCTGATTTCATTCCAGCAATACTGTTTATTTGATTTTTCATACAGCTTCATTTTTAAGTACCCATTGACCCATTGACTATGCTGCCTACATGGTTGTTGGCACATAAGCTCAGTGATTGTTTTGAATGGAATTGAGGTGTTTATAGTGATAAAATACTAATAGTTATAATTTTGCAAATGTTGATTAGGTACACAATTGTTTATCCGTCATGTAACTGGCTAGTGTTAAGGTTCCTACCTTTTCCCTCGCAGTGTTTTCCCTTGCTGTTACAGAGCAATCAGTGAGGCAGCTTATAACCAGTGTCTGGTTAATGACCTGATGATGAACACCTGTGTCT
>JAVSBV010074303.1:0-10171 GCA_033117975.1 Parotocinclus spilosoma
CCGCCAAAAAATAGTTCCACAACAACAGTTCCATGGCTTATCTCAAGGGCTACAATACGGCGTATAGTTTGCACTGGCTAACACCACGAACGGTAACTTTAAATCAAAATTGGGATTAAGCGAAGATTAAGCGGTAAAAAAAAATAACCGTTTTTGTGGTAATGGTAGGTTAATCAGACCAAAGAACAAGAGAAAATAAAAATTAGCCACAAGTTGCCACCTAGCTATCAGCGATTTATGGGAGGATTTTTGTGCTCTCCGGAAGAATTTATGCTTTTATCAAAGGTCAGGAAATCCAAACACGTGCAAGGAATTCCATCAGAACGCTTTAGTCAGTAAACTGTGCGTATCTTGTCTCCCCTGCCAAAATGCCACAGCAGGACTTAACGTTAGCTAAAAAAATAGGTTTCCTGGATAAGATCAAGCAACAACCATTAAACACTAGTCAGTGTCGGTTGGTGGAAATTGCCGGCTTGGCAAAGACGACAATTGCGCGTTTCAGCGAACAAAGTTGGTAAGCAACAGTAGTTCTTGTTTGTACATTCGCTATACGTGTAAATCAAACAATAAAGGTTTAATAAACTTTTAATATGTTACATAGCACGTCCTGTCTTGTAACATAGGGCATGTTTGTTTAATTCACCGGAATTGACTGTATAAAAAAAAATTAAAAAGCATTTCTAAAGTACAAAGTATTAATTACACCATAAGACAAAGTGCATACAATTTCCTTGAAGGTATGTGTCATACAAAGATCACACAAAGAATACAACATGCAGTGAAACTGATGAAAAGGCCAAGGAGAAAAGCAAAATATGGTCAGAAATTCCTAGAAAATCCTCTGTAGTCTTTGTAACGTTTGGTGTCTATTATTAGAAAAAGCACTCCCCACCATTAGCCCACCATTATACAGAGACCTGTGACTAAATCCCTCTGTTTTTCCTTTTATCATGCCTAAGCACAAGTGGTATTTACGCACTCCCTGGCATATGCCCATCTCCTCTCTTGAAAGCCTGTTGATGACAAAGTGGCTCCTGCCTAGCCAGTTGATGCATGTCACCAGCTCTCACTGATCCGAACCTTGAGGCACCAACAGCTTCCACCTCACCAAATGCCTGCAGCTCCTGACTCTGACCCGGTCTTGTGTCTTTGCCTCTGGCCCCTGCTTCCCAGAGTCTTCACTAGCCTCTGTGGGATGCTTATATTTGATTGCCACCTGTTAAAACGTTTGCATTTTTTCCAGTAGGTCTGCTGTAGAACCATCCTAAATTTGCTTCATAAAGTGAACATCTGTAATGATAAATATCAGAATCTTCCAGGGCTGCTCTTTGTCATCTTTTCATCACCTTTCAGAAATACAGCAAGGACCTACCGTAGCGTCTGCTGTGACAAATCACTGTTATCATCAGAAAGAAAGAGAGCGTGAACTAGAGCAGATCGTAAAGGCATTTTTCATTTTGGTACCGAAATAAAGAGTCACATATTTGTAGTGAGTGATAAAGAGTTCATATCACAGAAGAAAAGAGGGCTGAGGGAAAAAAGGAGGAGGTTTTAAGTTCAATAACTCCCAAAGTGTGCGACTTTCTTTGACTCAGCTTTATGTTTATTCATGCCCTCATGATTATATTCAGGCTCATCTGGTCAGAGCCGACTATTATCTGTGTAACTGATTCCCCTTCCTTTGTGTTTTAGGCGATCATGCTAATTTAGAGATAAATTGTTAGTTCATTAGCAGTAAGAATTTTACACTGTGAATTATCCAGGCTTGTTTGAAGAAAAGTGCTTTTTATTCGCTCTTTCTCTCTGCGGGTAAATCCCAGATGGAGTCGAAATTATGCTGGAAATGTGTAATAGATAGCTCAAGATATTTTTTTTACTTAATGTCAGCTTATAGCTTTCCTCTGCTTTCTTGTCATGCCCCAAATTGGAATGGAATGAGGTGCTACAAGTATGTCTGTATTTGTGTTTGCCATCACTAACCATTATTGCTGATTAATCATTAATCAAAACATTCACAGCATTTAACAAACAACTTATGCAATCCTACAATCCAGGCAATTGTGGCTTAAGGGGCTTACCCAAGGACCTTCTGGTCCAAAGTCCAGTACCTTAACCGTTGGTCCACCTCAAGTCTGAGGCAAGTCCCAAGGTAAGTAGGTTAACAGGCATGAGAAGGCGGCATAATCACATTATGATTAGCAATGTGAGCTGTAATGATCATGCCACCCATCATAAGCTACATGTACCAGTGAACCTAAACTATAGGTACCACTCGACACGGGATACAATTACCACACGACGTGAACTACACATGTTCTTAACTTAATCTCCAGAGATGATACTCAGCCAGAGAAACAGCTACCACTCAAGCTGAGCTACATGCAAGCCTTGTGTCCTAAAATTACAATTTGAACATTTGCTTTTTGATAATTAAACTTTTAATTTAACCCAATTAAAACCATTGCTCAAACATGCTCATTCATTGGCTTTGCTGCAAACCCCCCCCCCCCAACAATTGCCCTAAACAAACCAGAAATCAGTTTGTATTTCTTTAATGTTACAATTTAATCATTGGTGATTACCAAACTGGCTGAATTTACTCTCTTACATAGAAGCCACCAAATTGTAAAGGTTGATGCCCTGCATATGTGTCCCCAGAGATGCTTTAAGAAACTGTCACTTCTTTTCAAACTGCCACAGATCACTTAGTGAAAAGCCCCTGTGACCTCCTTCTGTACACATAAATCTGTACTGCAAATTGAATCACTAAATACTGTAACACTGATCTAGCAGATGGAAGGATTTAATGAAAGCAAAAGTATACATCCAACAGAGTAGTTTGGCTGGACTGGTCATTGTTATTCACGGAGTACCCTAGCTGTATGACAGCTTTACCTTTAACATATCTGGCTATTGTTACTGGTTTGTTTTTATGCACCAGGGTGTGCTGATAAATGGACTACTAAATGAATTGAGAGTGGAGGGTGTATTTCCGAGCCAGCAGTGTGATGCTAAAATAAAGCAACTTTATTGTTTACTACTTTATAAGTGAAACTTGGCGTGTTATATCCACAGAGTCCCTGCACTGAATCTCAGAGTGAACATTCGGTAAAGTAATTTTATTACTTTGTCAAACCCTTTCTATGCATATTTTTGTCATTTCTACACAACACCACTATCAGTAGTTTAGAATCGCTGAGAAATGTATGTACTATGGAAATCTTTAAAACCCCTAAACTTCAATACAAAAATGTTAGGGAGTCTCAAGGATCTTGCCAAATCCCCAGGATCCCTACTGGGTTTAATCAGAGCCCAAAATGCAGTATTCACAGATAGACAACAAATGAGGGAAACAAAGGAATGTTTATTAAGGAATGAAATCAGGCTTAACATAAATAAAAGGATCCCACGCCAGAGTCCAGAAACGGTTGACCAGTCAAGAGTCCAGAAGTCCGGTGTGGGTGCCGAGGGTCCCCAAGACGGCTTAGGAGCCGATGGGCTATGCAACGGCTTAAGTGCCGGGGGGGCCACAGAGTGGCATGGGTGCCAGGAATCCGCAGAGTGACTCGGGTGCTGGGAGTCCCGAAAACAGCCCGGCGTCGAGAGTCCGTGAGCCGGTGTAGGAGCCGAGGCCTGCGCAACGGCTTAAGTGCCGAGGGTCTGCAGCGTGGCGTGGGTGCCAGAGGTCTGCGGAGTAGCTCGGATTCTGGGGGGCCCCGGGATCGGCTCATCATCAAGGGTCTGTGAGCGGCTTAAGTGCCCAGGGTCCGCAGCATGGGGTAGGTGCCAGAGGTCCGAAGAGTAGCTTGAGGGCTGGGGGGCCCAAAATCGGCCCGGCGTAGGCGGATGGCCCCTATAATAAAAAAAATTAGGAACTAAAAAGAGAAATGAAAAGAAAATACATAGACAAAAAGGGGGATAAAAAAGGAACGGTTTTCTATAGCTGAGGATCGAGGGACGGTCAACAATGGCCGAGGATCCGGGGACTGCCCTTTACGGCCGAAGATCCAGCTACAGCCCCTAATGGCCGAAGATCCAGGGGTGGCCGCTTAATCCAGAGGCGCTTAGGAATCCAGAGGCCGAGGCAATCCCTCCAGCCACGGATCCTGACGCGGCCTTTAACAGGTCCTGATCCGGGGTCATCCGATTCCTTCCACACCAGCAGCTGCAGGGAATCTAAGCGGTGGGCTCCAGAAAGGACTAGGCAGAATCAAAAACGAAATAAAGGAAAAAAGCCAACGAAAACGTAACGATGAGCCGGCAAACACAGACGTGATTAACGAAAAAGTAATTAACGAAAACTAAACACAGGTGCGTAACGAAGAAATAAATAAGAAATAAATAATAAACTGCAGCGAAAAACGAAAACAGGCTCATGGCGCGAGCCCTAACAAAAAACATGGGAAAACCCCAGATAAATGCATATTATAACCATACATCATAACCACACTCTTTTACTGTAGCTCTGTTTTGTCTAGGGTGTAAACTGTTGTCTATATTTTTGTGGAATGCATATTTTACCTGCTGCACATCATACAAGCTGAGAGGAGAATTAAGCCAATGCTGTAGTAAAGATGCGACATCATTAGTAAAGGCCACTGTCTGAGAAAGAAGGGGTAACCATTACTGTTGTGGCTGTGATGACTATTGGCTGCTCAGGTTTCTCCAAAATGTAATCCCTTTCTCCAGAGATCCAATCATCTCCTGCTTTCATCCCCCACATTGATCTTACTGATATCCTCTAGATGGGTTTAAAGCTACAATAAGTGATTTGAGATCTTTCTAATGGGCTGGGAGAGAAAACGGTTGTTCCAATCTTAATTCTCAATCCAAAATCTAACACGTGGGTTAATGGTTCAGATGTTCCATATAACCATTTATTATAAATACACACACATATATATGTCGTACAAAGCTGATAGAAATTCAACCTACGTCAGATATGTTGTCATCCCATTCTTATACATGATTAGGGTAATACTGCTGGGACAGAATATGCCTTTGGCACTAGGAGCATGGTGCATGAACCCTCAAGCAAGGCTTTTTATCCTTTCCCGTGTGTTCTGACCCTTGATTTATTCTCGGCTGGAATATGTGAGAAGAAATAATTTATCCTGATATACTAACTACACAGGAATACAGGAACATGCTATGGATGTATTAGGTTCATACATATGGTTGATGAGACTTCTCATAATGCTCAGATGAAGTGTGTAAATGACATCATGCAATGACGTCCCACCAGTCTCAAAATTAATCAGTGACTTAAAAGTAACCAGAAACACAAGTGTAATTACTGTGTTATAAAGTAAGGGTGCGCTATGCTGGGCAATAGGCTATTGCAGAGGCCAGCAGTAATGGCCAGCTTTCAGTTTCATAGTAAAACTGTAAATTGCTTGACAGTTTTATTGTGAACGTTCACAATTTGTCCATAAAGTACACAACATCACTATGAATATTTGATGGTAATTTGGCCACTTCATGATTCCACTGTAAAAATTCATAGTAAACTTGATTGAATATGAACTGACCATAAATCATTTTACAATTCTGCTATGGATTTTGATTGTAATTTGGACCACATGAACCTCTTCATGGTTTTACTGTCAAATTTCACAGTACATTTTTTTCCTGGGTTTAAGCCGAATAAAATTCCCCCAGACAACTCAAAATCATGTTGTGTCTCCTTCATCAGTAAAGTCTGAGCTTAATTGTTGGGCCATTTGTCTGTGTTCTTATTTCCATTTGAATAAGATCTGCTGTTGAGACAGCTGCTGTATTTAATTCTATATTTAGACATGGGGGTTGCAATGATCACAGGAGCTTGCGTCTGGACCAATCACTATACTATGTCTGGACCAATTACTGTACTCTTACATCTAGTCTAATCACCACATACCTGGGGTTCCTATGTTCTGAAAAAAAAACCCTGATCTTAAAGGTCCCTGTACATGGCGTTCTAAGAATGATCATTCCCAGTTCCTATTGTGTGAAGACTCCTACTGTGAAAACGGTAGTGTTATGGATTGGTGGTGATGTTCCCAATCCTGACTGTTGCTGCTAGAAGCCTCTACTTGTGATGAAGAGTGATGGTCTGAGCACAAAACCTGTGGGAACACCTGTGCTCAGTGTAATGGGTTTAAGGATGCTGTTTCCAATCCTGACTGTTGCTGATAAAGGCAAACATGATGCTGTTCCAGCTGTGATGACGAGTGAACGTGCGAGCACAACAGCTATTGGAAGGCTTTTTCCCATCGTGATGGGTTTGTAGGTTGTGTTGCCATCAACAAAATTTATGGTATTCCAGTTGTGGTTGCCAATCCTGACCGCTTCTGATGGAGGTCTACACATTGTGCCATAGGCAAACTTGATGTGATTCCAGGCGTGATTGGCAGCAGTGGGAAGAGAAGTGGCCAAAGCACAAAGCCAGGATGGGCACTAGAGCTTAGTTTGGTGGGTGCTGTCATCGTCATGGCTGATATTTTCCAGTAAGTACGTAAGTTCAGGATCCAGTCAATATTCACACTGTTGATATAGAAAAAAAGATACTAGATATCATTTTCAAAAAACATAATTTTTATATAATAATGAGGGACCATTATTATTAATACATGGTATAGTGATATAATTGGTGCTCAGATGTGTAGTCTGGTTCCTCATGACTTACCCCTTAAATCACTTTGTAACGATTTACTTAAATGATTAAGGAGTTCTAATTATTCAGCATAAAATTATTACCAGATGGTCATTTATTTTCTTAGTGCAGGAGAAGTTGTCAAAATACTGTACTAATTGCTCACACACTGTAGATTGGGAAGATTTGGGAGGAGACAGTTATGTTCATCCAATGCAGTTGGTCTGGACTAAGATCACCCATTATGGTCGGACCAGATATCAGTCCTTTAGTCCGGACAGTGGTCTGAAGCACCTTTCATGTCTGCTATACTGGTTTGGACCAAACAAAAAAATATGGAGATCCAGACCAAATTAGTCAGTTGCGAAAGCCCCCTAGGTGTAAATGTATTTGAGAGCATCTACAAGGTAGACATCATCTAAGCACTGTTGATATTAGTAGGTTAGATGGTGTGTGACAAATACCATGCATCTCTTGTATCCAGGAACAAGTCGTCGATTTTCTGCTGTGTCAGTCATTGCACTGCGAGTGTGCAGAGAGATCCTTGAGAGCACACTCTCACTTGTTTCAGAGCTGATTTTGGCACGTTCGAGTTGCAGTCTGTATGTTAGAATTGGTGACAATCAACACAATGTTCTAGAGAGTCTGAACAAATTTTTTCACACCCCTTTTTGGCGAGAACGTTGTCTTATCAAAAACTGTCTGCAGTGTTTTTACTATAAATCTATCATGGAAGATGGAAAGCAAGATTTTCAGTGATGGATGACCACTGAAAGGCACACATAAACAAGATAAATGTCAAACTGAACACTGAAATGATTTACATACAAACTACCAGTAGGTGAAGCATTCATACAGTATATTTTATACCACATAAATGCTTTATTAATACGGTTCGCCACTGGTGGGCGTGTTCACCTCCCGCTGGTTTTGCTCTTGTCAACACAACTTTTCGGATTTCCCGACCTTTGATAAAAGCATAAATTCTCCAGGGGGATCCCAAAAATCCTCCCATAAATCACTGATTTGCTTTGCATCCGCTAGGTGGCGACTTGTGGCTTAGTTTTCTTATTCGCTCACGTTCTCTGGTCCGAGTAAGTGGAATTTTTGGTCCAAATAAGCGAATAGCATTACACATATATAATGGGATTATAAAATAAATAGGATTTGTTTCGGTACTTTAGGATTTGGTCCGAATAAGCAGCGGGTTTAATTAACCGGTGGTCCAATTAACCGGATTCGACTGTAATAAAAAGGGAAAAACTGTTACTCAAGCAGCCACGGCTGTTTTAGGAATTTAGCAGATGCCTTTTTCTAGTCCGACTGTTACATTTTTCTAATCCAAGCACCTCCGAGTTCAGAGCTTTGCACAAGGACCCAGCAGTGGCAGGTTGGCAGATTTGAACCCTGTACCTCGAGCTATTTGTTATATTGTTTACCCACTGCCTATTCCTATAAATATTAGGGTTTGAGCGTTGCCAGTTTTGTTAATAACCCAGCTTTTTGGGTTGCTCGTTCTTTCTAACTCAGGCAGTGATTGCTTGAGCTGTGTTGCCTCACAGTTGTGACCCATGCCTGATGTAATCGTTCTGCCATTTGCCCGTCGATTTGGATTTGTCAGCCCTCAGGTCTGTTCAATAACCCGCACATGGATCCTCTTACAAACAGTATCCAGTCATTGGCAGAAAAGTAGCTCATGTTTGGTTAGTTTCCTAGCAATTACTGTCAACGACCCAGGCCACCCATGCTTGATGAGTTCGCCCAGTGGCTAAGCAATACTGTCCGTTTTATTCCTAAGTTGTTTAGATAAATTGTAGTAGCGAGCAGAGCGGCACACGGGTGTATGGTCCGCGTGTTGTGTAGAATGTAAAGCTAGGACTGGGGACAAACTCCAATTTCTGCTCTTAAGGAAAGATACGTTGTTCCATAAAGAGAAAATAAATGATGTGTGCTGTGACCCAGGAGAGGGACCGGGGTAGAAGGGAGTGCATACAAATTTCTCTTGTAATGGCAATTGTAATCTCTTTTATGAGAACGCAGTATAAAATGTTAAAAGCTTCAGGCTGGCTAAAGAGGACCTTCTCTATCAGAGACAGTCTGCACCTGTGTCACTAAAATTAACTGCGCTCCGGAGACGTTGTTTTGCCAAGACTCTGTTTGTCATTATGTTTGCCAATGTCATTATGAACAGTCTTAATTTTCCACAACGCACACATTAAAAGCAAGTACCCAAGTGCGCATGCATGCACAAGTGAGTTTCGGATTTGACCATTTTCTCAGCAAACAGCTGGCCAAACACGGTCGCGCGTATGATCAATTGGCACTCGTAAAAACAGCATGCATGTTTTTCTGGAGTAGGTTTAAGAACAGTCGGCCCTAATGGTAATCTGTATGAAGAACTTCTGGACGGCACCATGTTAGGTTTAAGTTTCTTTTTTATTAACCGTGGTCCCAAAAACCTATTAAACCACAGAGCATTAAAACAGCAGCTCCATTATATTATTCATTCATACATTATCCTCTGCTTAATCCACACGGGCCAGCCAGTGCCCACCCAGTGCCAACCCAGAAACTCTGGGTGCAAGGGCAGGAGCAACACTAGACCGGGCACCAATCCATCGTAGGGCACACACACAGTGACACACTAGAGGCCACTTTTGGAGACACCAATTAACTTAACACACATGTCTGGAAGGTGGGACGTGGGAGGACACCGGAGTACCCGGAGTAAAACTACACAGACCACGGGGAGAACATGCAGACTCTATACAGAAAGGACCCAATATTTTCTACATAAAATTATTATATTTTTATATTAGAAAGAATAGAAATTGGATAGGAAGTGTCTGTAATTGGCCGTGTTTGAATGAATTAAATGTGCATGGTTTTAATTACAGTTGTAGCACAAGACCCAATTCAACCAGTACCTTGATCTTGATCATTTTTAATTATAATTTAGAACTAATTGGCGCTCTGATATTAGACTAATACTGTACACCCAAATAGCTCCCAGCATTCAAGACACTGGTATGTGCCGTTTTTTGGACTGTTTTTTTTTTTCTTGTTTTTTGCCATTATCCTCCACCTTTATTGCAACTTCAGTTCACCCACATGTCAAGTTCCACCACCCGTGCAGTACATCACGCTGCACTCGTGATGATTATGCGTTCTCTGATAGAATGCTGCCATATAAGACTGCCATCATGAAGTATTTTCAGGATCAGTGAGCAAAGTTTTTACTGCATATAAAGGAGCTCTGCAGGCCAGTAAGAACACAAACAAATCCAGCACTGCCAGTGCCTAGTGTGTGAAAATGATGATCCTGTTGTTGAGCTTATTATTCTGTAGAATAATGCACAATGAGTAACAACCGTAGCTGTGTCCCAGTGGTCATGATGTACAGGGGTTAGACAATGAAACTGAAACACCTGGTTTTGGACAAAGGTTTGGCTATAGAAGACCGGCCATGTTTATTGACCCTGTGGATCCCGACGGACAGTTCTGGTGGAAACAGGAGAGTTGAGGTGCACATTTAAT